>JANHGB010045409.1:0-42587 GCA_026283785.1 Coracopsis vasa | reverse complement strand
ATACTCCCTCCCTCCCTCCCTGTTTCCTTTCCCCCCCCACCCCGAGCTCACTGGACGCAGTGAAAAAGTGTGTGGGGCTTCTTGTTGATAGAAAACATTGCAGTGTTGCCTAGTGCATGAAGCTTTTCAGTTTCTTCTTGTCCTCTGCTGTACTAATGTTTCAGGATTCTGTTGTATTAAACTTTCTTTTAGTTTCAATCCTATGGTAATTCCTTGGCAATGAGTGGTGTACTTTTTATTAGAATCTGAACATATTTATATCTATTTGATTATTGCTTTGCATTGAGTTACAAGTGAGAATAAATGTAGCATTGGTTTAAAAAAACATTCCAGAGCAACTGGCTTCTTTCAGTAATAGCAGTACTGAGAACAAGTGTATAATAGTTACTAAATAACAGTAAACAAATAACCAATATTGGTGTTGTAAGTTGCTCTTAGGTGAATGACTCTTTCCTGACTTTGAGGAAACCACACACTGCAATGTCAGCCCACCTGTTTAATGTAATCAGACTTTATCAAGGTAAGGGAACAGTTCCTCACATTCCAGTGTGTGTTCAGTTTCTGCTTGAGGGCAATTTCATTTATCTATTTATTGTGTTTTGTGGGAAAGGGAAGGTTGGACAGTGGATACATCTTCACAGGCTATTGCTGTGCTTGTGGGATAAATACTATAGCTTTATGATGACAGCTGTTGACAAATGATTCCACACCTGTTAATTACAGCTATTACAAGAGGAATATGTATAATATAATACAGTAGAGAGGAATTTGGGTGTTTGCTGCCATGAGGACAATACAGATGTTTTGCTCTGTGCAAACCTCTGTGGTTTGCCTCAGATCTTCAAGGATGTGGTTGTTCCTGGGCCTGTTCCACTGTCCTGAGGCTGATGGATGAGAAGCCACTGAGCTGCCCCATTCAGTTGGTGGTTATGGGCTTTGGTTTCTCCATCACTTGGTGCATTTGCGACTGCCCACCTCCTAATTCAGTGTGCCTGTCACTCTGGCTCCGAAGGGACCAAAAGGAAGAAACATGACATGGCACAATATTGGCATGTTACCATCTACCCACATTGGCTAAGCAGTTTGACTTCTCTGCCGTGAAATCAGGTTTAAACCATACCCAAATTAGCCTTATATGGAGAATGGATATGTGTTTTATCGGTATTTAAATATGCTTTATGAAACCTAACTTATTTTCTAATATTTATAAATTACATTCATCTTCTTCAACAAGTAAACTAGGCATTTTTTCCTGTAAATAACTTAAATATTTAGAAAACTCAAGACATTCGTTCTGCAGAATCTTGAGCCTTAACCTCTTTTGTCAGAGAGGTGCATTAAACAAAGGTGTATTCTGCCTACAGCAAAAGAAATCAAACTGAGTCTTTAATTCTGAAAGCATCTGATAGTATCTGCATTATAAGTCTGGTAGGTTCACAATTAGCAGATTGCATTGTCTTAATCATAAGGCTGGCTTTATGTAGCGGTTTAATGACCCCATAGCAAATGTACTTTAAGGTGTACTGCAAAAAGAATGATTTATTTCTGTGATGGCTAGCACAAAACCTAAAGGGCTAGGTATATAAGAAGAGAGGTAACAGAAAACTAGGCAAAAAACTATTAAAAAGTTGGCTCCTTGGAGGAGAATAGTTGTTCTATATAATATATATATGACTATTTATTTAAAAGGGTATTAAAGGGACTTTGAGAAGTCATCTGGCTCATCTCCTCCCTGTTAGGATCATTTTATCTAACATAATCTGTTGCAGATGTGACTTTTTCCTTTGCGTCACTTTCTCCTTAATAATTTTGATGATGAGTCTACAAACTTAGGCAAATCAATTCCAATTCCTCACTGTCTGTATCATGGTGCTTGCTAATAGGAATATTGTCTGAAATCTTACTTGCTGATGTTATTCCATTTGCATCCATGAAAAGTAAAGACATGTTGTTTTACTCTTCGCAATAGCCCTTTATGCATTTGAATGCTATTAATATCACTCCTCTGATCTTTGCTTCTTTGTATCAAAGATCTCTGATTTCTGCAGTCTTGCCAATTGAGTTATCATTTCTGTGTATATAAATGTTCTAGTTTTCATTCCTTGCCTCCCCTCTGGAAATCTCCATGGCTTTTCTGAAGCGTGGTGTCCAGAACTGGCTCATAAGCTACCACTTTCCGTTCTGTATTTGTGTAGCCTTGCTTTCAAGTCTCCCAAACCAGTACCTTGATTGTCCCCAGTGTATCATCAACAAAGTGTGGTGGGCATAGATCAGATGGGGGTCTTTTTCTGAGAGTTGCACATAAGTTGAGTTAGCTTCTTTGGGGGTTTGTTTTCATATTTCCAGGTGCTGAGGAGTCTCTTGTCCTACCGTGGGACATGTTGGGACAGATGAGTTACTGTGACGACCACTGTGAGAAACATCAATGCCCATAGAAACAATACACAATTTGTGGTGTGTGTGTGTGGAAGCTGACTTAACAAGAAGCTGCCAGTGAAGTACAGAGGCTGAGGCTTCCTTTTAGAGGAATAAATATTACTTGAGGCAGTTTATTATTTATAATAAGGGCTACACATTTGAGATAGCGCACAGCTTTGCTTGTGCAAGTGCCATCTGATGCAAACTGCAAACTTAACTTATCCAACCTTGATACAATTTCCATCTCTTAATTTTAATTAGAAGTGGATAGGGTGTGTTCCCTGTTGGTTTTGACTTGCTACTGTGTAGGGTACATTATCATGCTTTTCTTGTGAGGTCTAGTAGCTTCAACAAGTTTTTGTACCTGAATACAGGAAGCCAGTTAAGTATTTGCTGAACTTCTACAGTGTTTGTTTAAAGCTGTTGTCGTGGTTTAAGCTGAACCCAGGACAGCTGTCCTCTCTTAATCAGAGTCCTAATTACTAAAATGGTGTGAGCTCATACCTGTATGAGAGCTTAGTCCTGACTGTTGGCGATTAAGTGTATTACATATAAGCATGCATGCAGCTGTAGGTAAGTGGAAAACATTACTCCACAATGATACTCAAAATCCTCTGGGCTTTTGGAGAATGAAGCTGCCTTCATTCAGCCACAAGGGAGAAGCTTAATGCACAGATTCTGTGCATATGCATGTGCCATTTGGATGGAGAGTCACTGTGGTGTTTGTACCCTTTGACTGCATGGCAGAGCTACAAGCTGATGTTCTTTGGCATTGAAGGCTTTACCTTAGACTCTGACTGGTGGTAAAATGCTGTTTCAGACTTCTGCTGAATTAATGCTCCTAAAAACTTGTCCCCTGGTTTTCTTGTTCATGTATTAACATCATCACTCCATTTCTTGCCATGTTGTGTGCATGAACAACTTATGCTTTTGCCTAATGAGGGCAAAGATCAATGTGAATTCAATAGCCAGAACAAGAGACCAACTTTTGTTACAGTTCTGGAGCTCTTTTCTGAAAGGGAGGTTGGACAAATATTTGCACTCAAATTATGTTATAACTTCTGATGGATTGTTTGTGGGTTTTTTCCCCAGATTATTAGCCAGCAGATTGATTCTGTCTCATGAGCATTTTTAGGTCATCTGTTACCTGGAAAGAGAACTGAAAACTATTTCTTCCAGTGTCTTTCACCAAACCATATTACTTGTTTATTGGCTTGCCCTTAAATTCAGGTTTGCTTAATTTTGCAATGCATTAATTGCATGGATACATAGCATCTTCACACAAAGGAAGAAGAGCCACCTTGCCACCAGTGCTAAGTTCTGCATCAGGTGTGGAGGATCCCACACTGGTAGGTGTTAGGAAAGGGAGGGTGAGGGGGCTATATGACTAATAGATAAAGAAGGCATCAGTGCTTCATATATCACGTAGGTTATTCCTGTACAGTTTAACCAGTAGTTGTGTTTAATCACTTGAAACCCCAAAGACTTGGTGGAAGAAACCTTTGCACTTACAAGGCAAGACTCTCAAAAGTCAGACAGTAGGATGCAGCAGTTAGAGTACATGCTTCTTTTTCCATGTTTAATATTTAGTTTTGCACTACAGTTGCAGAGCACATTTTCAAGATAAGATAAAAGTTCCTCTTTTTAAGTACCCGATATCCATTGAGGACTTGAGATAAATGGTGCATACCTCTTTTGGAAATGTAGACATAAGTAAGAGCTGTAATGTTTAAGACCCTTCAAAAAATCAAGTCCTTGTGTCTTTAGAGCAAAATATGGTTCTGGCAGAGAGTTGTTTACCTCAACAGATGTGCCTGGTGCCTGTTTGAATACCCAACATCTCTCACCTGGCTTCCAGTGGCCACTGTGGAGGAGTATGCATGTCCCATAGGGTCTGTCTCTCTTATGTGCCAGCTGGTACAAACATCTTGGATGCCCTTGGGCATCATCACATTCTATTATTATTGTTTTATTTCCTCTCGCCACTGTGGTACAGACTGTAGTCCTGACACCAAGCCATTTAGATACAAGGACCATGCATCTCATAGAGGAAGCAAAAGCATGCAAGTCTGTCAGTCAACGCCACCTTTATCAGCCGCACCCTTCCAGTTACATTAGCCTCCTCCACCCTGAAACAGGTAAATTGGGTGACAGCGTTCCCAGGCCCCAGTTTGGAAGGAGTATCAGGGTGTGGCTTCGCAGCTGGTTGAAGGCAGCCTGCCTGTAGGCTGGCAGGGGGGCGCCGGCAGCGCTACTGATCCTGCAGCTGGAAAGCTGGCCGGCAAAACAGAAAGAATACCTTTTTGGCTGGATCAGCAGGCTTGTCTTGCTGACTGTGTGGCTGCTTGGTTGTTAGTACTGGCACAGAGGGACCAAGGAGAGTGTGTGTGTGTGTGTGTGTGTGTGTGTGTGCTGGTGTGTGCACACATGCTTGTGTGCAGGGTGGGGGAAAGGTGATGCCGCTGGGGGCCAGGAACAGGGGGACCATGGCTCATAGTTTAAGTGAATCAAACTGCACCTTGGACTGGGTGGCAGCATGAGATGATTTAAGTTTATCTCAGAGGAGCATGGCTTGAAATTGGAAATACATCCAGCTGACAGTAATTGGTGTTCTGGTTATTTCTCAAGGTCAGGTACAGGGTTTTCTCTATGCCGTTAGTTTACCTGAAAGTGGAGTTGCACTGTTCTACAGTGAGTATATATACCTGAAATACATATTTGAACACAAGTCCTGCAATATTCTCATCAGAAACGTAAAATAGAGAGAAAAAGGCATAGGTTTTAAGTCTTTTGGTGTGTGGTTATTTTCATTTGGATTAAAAAAACCTCGAACAAATGGCCTTCTTAATGTGTTGGGGAGGATGATAAAATTTAGGACCTCAGCTCCATATCACAAAGCCTAATCACAGAAAAATAAAGTTGGCTATAGTATTATAATTATAGTATTATAATTCCAGCAATTTTGTGTTTGTTCCATATTTAATACCCCAGCTCTAATAGAAAGAATGGGTTATGCTTCTGTGCTTTCTACTTTCCCACTAGCCTTTTCTACAGTTTTTAGTATTGTTTTGGGGTTTTTTTCTTGTTTTTTCACCAGTGTGGGGTGGATGTGAGTCAGATTATTTCCAGTTCATGTGAGTATTGAAACTCTGAGCATATGTTCGTAAATGGGGAAGATCTTGGTGCTAAGCTGTTTACAGGAAAGGTAAGTAACGTGTCCCATTGGCTAAATTTTGAATGACTGGTAGTAATCAAGATGCTGTTTATCTTCTACTAAGTGATGTTGGTTGGGTGCATGTGAAATAACACATAATAAAGCAGGACAGTTGTGGAGCTGCTGAGTGGCTCCCAGGCTTTGTCTGCCTTCTGTGTGAGTGGCAGCAGACAGCATTACCACCTACCCAGTAATACATCTCGGCACCCTACAGAGGCTCCTCTGTATGCATGGGTAAGCAGTGTCGCAGTCCAGAATGAAACTGGAGGCCTTGTAGGTGTGGGAACAGTTTTCTGGATTGCTCACATTGATTCAAGTGACATGTATGTCCCTGTCACCTATTTCTAAAGTGTCTCTAAATCTCATCTCTGGTTTCTGTTAGATGCTTTGCCATGCATTTGGCAAGCACCTTTAAATAATATTTTTTTGAGGGGGGTGGAGAACAGTCACACAGAGGATCATAGAGAGGATCACAGTTAGAACTGTGCTATCTAGATGAGCTGTTTGTCTTCTGTACAGTTATGCTGTAAATCCACTCAGTAGCTTGCCTTCTTAGGTCTGTTTCTATGAATTCAGATGCTCCTCTCTTGCTTCCTTTCCTTGTTAAGGTCTGCAGTACCATTGTGTATTCTGTTTAAACCATACAGTTTAATGATTTAATTCTCACTCCTTTTTTCTTTTTAGCTAAGCTTAAGAGTTCTCCCCTTCAGCCTTAGAACAAACATGTAGATACAAAACTATGGTTTTGCTCTGATGTAGCCTTTCATGTCATTTATATCGTAAAACAGGAGTTGGATTTTGAGGGCAGGAAGAAAGAAAAAACCCCACAAATGTGCCCTGTGTTTTTAATGAGCAGAGTTTTGCCAAGTGGCAATTAGTATTCCTTGCTCTTTGTGCTAATTAGGAGCTTCTTAGGGTCCTCTAAGAAAAATGGGTTTTGCCAAGTTAAGAGATTTTTCAACAGGTGAGCTACTCTTAGCTTTGTCTTTCTTCTAGGTGCATTTTTTGTAGTGATTTTTGTGATTGCTATTCTGTGACATTCTGACATTACCCGTGTTCTTATGCTGTCAAAATCACTGGTCTGATCTGTATGGAGCTTCTCTTCAATTTTGTGCTGGAGAAAAATTATGGAAGCTGAAATAATCACTCAAAGCAAAAGCTGTTGTTCTGAAACTGAGTAAGGGAAAAGAGAGCGCAGAGGCTTGTTTTGCTAAGCAAAATTCTTTACTGAGCCTCCTTTCAAAATACAAGCATGCAAAAATCCCATGGAGCTGTGGATATCCTTGACCCATAGAAGACCATTGTGCTACATGAATTGTAGTAGCTGGCCCCAAGGGTTCAAAGTTGAAACTTTTGTTTTGTCTCTCCACACAGTGGGAATGAAAGTTTTCAGAAGCCTTGATCAAAGCAAGCAACTGAGGTTACCAGGCTAGCAATGATCCTGAAATTGCCTACAGAAGGCGAGCTCTGGCTAGTGATTGCCTCTGTAGACTTCCTCCCTTCTTCTTCTGTTGTAGGAAAGTTCTTCCCTGCCATTGTTAACAAAAGTGTGGTATCATTGCACTCCACTGTATGATGTGGGAATCTTTGTTACGTTTCTTTCTGGGTACTAAAACTGGATCTGACCACCTGACTCAGAAGGCTGAACTTTCAAATCTCAAGTTGGTTCGTCTGTTTATTGTGCATCACTCCATTTCCCATGTCCTGTCTTTGACTGACAACTCAGCTCTGAGACTCTCTTCAGCTCCACAGTTTCAACCAATGTCAAAACTCTCCTTCCAAATAGTTACGTGTTATGTGTAACTCCCATTACTAGCTTTGCCTCTGATCTACTAGTCCAGTAGCGCACTACTGAAACTTCTTTCGTTCTGTGAAGGGACTCTGAAGAAAACCACTTGTGTGTGTTTTTAATTACATGTTTGTTCAGCCCTCTGAGGATGTCAGGAGCTGTGAACAGTAAATGCCAAGTGATTGCCAGGAGGAAAGCTGCGGACTGCAGTGCATCGTAGACAGAAAGAACCCTTCTGTGTAACTGCCACTGCTTTGCCATGCACATACCAACGATATCTGATTTTGATTATAGGCTCTCCTCTGGTGATAGTGCTGTTTCGGGTTCTCCTGGAGACAAAGTCTTGGTCAAGTGAAAAACATACGCAGTGGTGTAGTCAAGGACAAAGTCAGACTCCCCCAGATTCCAGTCTATTGACTCTTCTTTCTTCCTCATTTGGAGTGAACCGAAAGGCTAACAATCCTCCTTTAAATGAGCATAACTTGCTGTATTATGTTAGTCTAGACAAAGGAAATCAAATTAATTAGCAGAAAGACTGCAAATGTGCTGTGTAGGAGGACCTGTCATTACAGTACCTCATCCAGGCTCCTGTGGCTTGGTGTGTGTTCAGAATGATAGCTCTGGTCTTCCTCTCAGCAGAAGTGAAATAGAATAATAGTAGGCTTCAATTAGAGACAGAACTATAATTCAGTCATGGGCAAGGAGAGGGGGAGGTGAGTAGAAAGACGGCTGCTCTGCAAAGCCCAAGTCATAAAACGTAAAATCCCAGTTTATGCATGGCAACAGATCCTTCTATGATTGAATTACAGCCTTCATATTCAATAATGGGCCAAGTCTGTAAACCAGAATACAGACAGAACAAATATTTACATTCTTCGGGCAATGACGGAGGGAGAATCACTGAGCAGAGCATGAATCAAAGCCACAAGAACATAGATGTGGGACAGCCACGTGTTGCTGTCAGTGTGAAGTGGGAGGGATGCAGCAAGTTTCCAGTACTTGGATGTGAAATTTCCTGTTGTACAGGTCATCCTACAGCATTTAACTTAAAATTCATCTTCTTCTTGTGACACACACTGTAGCTTGTCCATTCATTCTGTGTGCTATACATTTTCCAGTACATCTAGAAAGTGATATTGAAATGTTAAGATATTTAGCATTTTATGCTGATAGTGCATATCTAAGTACAATTTTTGTATTCCTGACCTTATAACACCTTATAAGTTCTATACTTTTGACAGTTGTTAAGCTGCTGGGGTTTATTTTGGTCCAGCTGACAGCTATGACAGTCATAAATGTTACTGTCAATTTGGAAATACCAGTAGACGTGTAGTTAAATAAATAATAATTCCCTTTTTTTTTTTTTTTAATCTTACAAAAAAAGCTTGAAAATAAGGGGCAGAGTAGTTCCAAACTGAAGAACTTGCATCAAGACATCAACTGATGCATGTACTAGGGTAGCCAAGAAGCCATATAACTCTGAAGGTTTTGAACTCCAGATGTCATATTTGTTTACAGGCTTGCATATGCACACATACAACCAACCATCAGAGCACGTGATTGCTATGCTTCTCAGCCCCCACAGGTTTGAATTGTATTTCACTTGCATACCTGAATTTTCTCATATGAGACCTTTAATGAACAGGCTTCCTTTCAGAGCAAAGCCCACAGCTGAGTTAAACATGTGAAACAAAAGTAATTAATCAGAGATTCTGATGGGCCATTAGTTAATCCTCTAAAAGTCACTGCAGAAGTAAGACAAGCAGAAGCCTGCTATTCTTAGGGAAACAAGAAGACATCTTGTAACTCTCCAAGCAAGTTTGTGAACAAAGGGAGATACAGAATATTACAGGATCAGTCTAGGGGTAATATCATGCATGGTGTGCAGCAGTGACTCGTTCCTGCCTGGCTTCCAGCTACACGTAATGCAAATAATTGTTTTAACTGTTGGGCCAGTTTACACCCTGAGCAAGAGAATGCTTTAAAAACTTTGAGGTGACCTGCTATTGTTTCAAGGTGTCTTGTATTACACATGAACATTAGAGCTCGTGAACTCTGATTTTCTATGCATGTATTCCGTGTGCCAGTCCACAGTAACCCTAAATGTTACCTTTACTATTCACGCCTCCTGTGGTACCAAACTGGATACCACAAGACCTTTACTTGTGTTCCCCCCCTTCTCCTTCCCTGAAATATTTTTCATGCCTTCCTGTATACCCTAGGAGAAAACACACTTAGCATAATGCAATAGGAGTTTCAAAACTGCCTTGCTGCCCAACTTATTTGAAATCCGGTCAGTGGATTAAAAAAATGTAACTGTGAGGAGCTGTCAGGTATGTAATTGGATATTGCTTATTAACCAAAGAAAAGGCAAAAAAGGATGAGAGGTTTCCCTATATTTGGCCTCATTGAGGAGAAAGATGCTTTTCTGCGAAACGAATAGATCTGGTAAGGCAGTTACATGTTTGTGTGGCTAACAGGCTGAGTGGGCTTAATACTTGTTTTATTTGCTCATTAGTACAGGTCTTCTGCACTCTGTCCCCAGAACTGTTCTAAGGGTTGGTTGGGAAGGCTGATATTTTGTCAAGCAAATTTAAGCAGACATAAATGTCAATTAAAAACTCTTCAAGCAATAAATCTATTCTGTTTTTAGGACAACTTTATGAAAATACAGCTGCAATAGTTCTTGCAAGAGACATATTGGAAAATAGTGGAATACGTAGCTGAGATTTTGTGTGTATGGGAATTTGCAATTTGCATACTACCTAATAGAAAGACTAGCCTGTAGGATATTGAGATAAGAGCAATTCTTATTTGAACCATCTGTGTTTCAGCTCTATAAATAGGATATTGGCTTACAAACAATGAAAATATAAACACTAGACCATTAATAACATGTTAGATGTTTCGGATAGGAATATGACTACTTTAAGAGTCATAATGTAGTATTCGAGGATAGCATCTTGAATAGAGCTTGAAAGAATACAAGAGTCTGAACTTCCCAGAATACCTGGAAAATTGAAATGTTACTTCTCTGTTGATTAATGTTTCTCATATATAAGATTATATGCCACCTATTGATTTTTAGAAGTAATGGCATTTTTCTAGCCATTAAGAGAAGCAAGCAGAAATTCTTTTGAGCACTTCTATGATGCTTTAATATACAGGCCTCAGTTTTCGTCTAGAACAGAGCTCATCCAAATGCCCTTTTCTGGGAGTGGTGCAAGTACAGTGATGCATGTATATTAAAGGCTAATGTCTTTTCTCTTATGGTGAGCTAGAAAATGAGCTGCGTGCTCTGGAAATAGTGCATTGTTTGAGGCTACAGGGCAATAAAGTTCATAACTCCATTTCTTTTCTATCAGAACTCAGAGAAACTGGATTGGAAAATTTCATACAGAACTATTTTTATATACAAAAGTATAATGTTTTCAGAGAAAAGCTTGCCTAAGGGTAACAAATCTGATTGATCAGCGAAAAGAAGAACATTGGTGCCATGCGGTGCAATTGAAAGACATGGAAATGGTCCATTCTCATTTAATTTGTGACCTCCAGTAACTCACTTCCCCTTTGTGCTCAGTGCTGGTCCCACCATATGTTGCTCACCAAGTTAGTCTACGAACATTTGAAGTTGTATTGCTTAGTCAGGCACTAGTCTTGGATGGGATTTCTATGTTCTGTTGTCATGCAAACAACAAAAGTATAATGGAGACTACTCATTGCAAAATAGTCTTTTGTAGTATCGATTCTCCAGTGAGGAAGCAATGAAATGAGCTATTGTATTTAAACGCTGAACTTTCCGCATTCTTGTATTGACTGTCCTCCTTTCCAACAGATTGAGGGATGGTCACAAATAAAGACATTTGCTCAAGCCACCGCTTCCCTTCTGATTTAGTTTTTAGTTTCCCAAGGGCAGAAGTCTGCTGTTTTCTCCTAAATGAAATGCTGCCAAATAGGATTGTACCAGCTGCCTTCTGCACGGGAGAATGAAGTTAAATGTAGGCTATTATTGCTTGCTGGACAAATGGTTCCTGTGCAAACAGAACTGAGTTGCCTATTTGGGGTGCTTTATCCTATGCTGAAAAGCTGAGGAGCCCTGAGAAGGAGAACATGTCCTGGCGCACTCTTGCAAAGAGACATTTTTTAGGTTCAGAGAAGAGCTAACTTTCAGTCTTCTCCAAAAAACTGTTCTCCGTGTTTGTTCCCCCACCCCCTGACTGTAGCGTTCTCCAAAACCAGGTTGGGAGAAAGAAAATCAACCTCATGGACGGCAAGCAGAAATCTGGTTTTATTTTGTGGGTTTTTCCCTCCTCCCACTCCCCCTTTTTCCCTGGTGTTGCATGTGCTGCCAGTTCTGATGACTACTCAGACACTTCTGAGTAGGACATCTCACTCTGCTTGGGACAGTTCACATGTGCTCACCAGGCAGACATTTGTCTGTGGTTGGCTCTAAAACCACAAGTTCCTGAAGCTGAAATTGCAACAGAAATTAGGAGTTTTAATCATAACAATATTCCAAAAACCCTTTGTCCAGTTACCTGTTACAGTATTCAATTGAAGTTCTGTATATTCACGTTCTCCTAAAAATGGCATTGCTACATTACCAGAGCTACTGTAGGATGACTTAGCTTTTACATTTCTTGCAGATTTTCTTCCTCCTCTTTATTTTACTTTTCCTGTGTTAAAATGATAAATGCTGACAGAGTTGTTGAATTGAATTTTTGCCACTGATGAACACATAGCAGGGTGAAGTTGATAGTGTCTTGCTTCACAGTACTGCCTTGCTAACATTCAGCCTTTAAAAAAACCCCCAAATTTGGAGCATGGTTTCCTTCACTATTTTCTTCTAGTCGAGTATTGCCTTTATTATATGTATATGTGTTTTTTGAGAAGCAATGGTATTTATTTAATAATATTTTATGGCTATAAGTGTTAGTGAATGTATCTCAAAGAAAAATTCCATGGCTGGCTTCACCAGTTCCCTCCCTCTCTACCCCTCTCTAGTCTTCTGGAACTCTAGTTCGTGTCTTGGATATAATAGATAAAACCTGATATCTCAGCTATTGAACTCTCAGTGATTCTTCTCACAAACTCCTTGTCCTGGCTTTAAAAAACGAAAAACTTCTCTCAGTTCCTCCAATACTAATACTACTTAAAAAAATAAAGGGAAGCACAGGTTTGGAAGCTATGCAAGGTAAGAAGGATTCAGCCTGTGGAGAGCCTAATACAATAGATCAGTAATACAATAGTTAAATCGATATACTTCCTGGCAGGATGTCAGTGCAAAGAGGAGCAGTGGAGTGATGTGATCTCTTAACTCTGATGAAGTGAGTAGCTGCATTCAAACCTGTTTCAAATGAGCTTGTCTGAAGTTCCTGAAAGAAGGAATGGTTCGGTAGTTACAAACTGAGTTTCTGAAGGCAGTAAAAGGTAGATAAGGAAGATAGAGGGCAAAATGAAGGAAAACCCCAACACTTGAGCTGGTTAGTTTCAGTGCCAAGGGTGAATTTTCTTTTTAATTGCTTCTGTCCAAAAAACAACATATCTATCAGATACATTACACATAACTGAATATGACAGGAGTAATTGGTCAGGTCCTTGATTCCTCTTATTTTTTTGTGCACAGACCAGGAATTCTTCTAGACACCCAACTTCTTCAGGGGAAATTCGAGGTAAAGCTCTTGATTGCAAAAAATCTGTAGTGAGAGCTGAAATTAGTATGAAGCAACATCCTCTGAGTTGCTTACAACTAGCTTTATCTTAGCATAGACTATTGCCACCAGTGTCTTTGTTCTATGTACTTTGGTATTGTCAGTGATGTACTCTATTTTTCAATATTTTAAATTTAGTGTCTTCAGGAACTGTCTTGACAAGGACAACTTCAGGATGCAGAAATGCTTCTTTTCCTGAAGAGTGTAGGCTGGGTGAAACCCAACCCCACTTTCCCATTTCAAAATCAGAACAAGAGCTGGGAGAGGACAGTGGGGTTCCTGAGGCATCCACGCTGCAAGCAGACCTTTCCTGTCTCTGTTAAAGCTTCGTGATGTTTCCTGTGGACATGCTTGAGCCTCTATGGGAGAAGGGTTTTGGAGCAAGGGAGAGGGAAGGATGGATCTCCTTGCTGGGAGGGAGAGGGAAGGATGGAGAGCAGGAAGGATCTCCATCCAAGCCAGCCAGCAAGCGTACAAGGAGTTTATTAAGTCTGAAAGAAATGTTTTCTCCCTCTACCACCAACTGCTAGGGCTGTGATGCAATGAAATAGCTTTCTCTCAGATCACTATAGAAGGTTCTTAGAGGGCAAGAATGGAAAAACTTCTGCTTGTAATGTCATTAATTATTGTTTTTTAAGCAATTATTCCCTTTGGTTTTGCGTGCAGTGGTTTTAAAAAGTGATTTTTAGTCTTCCTAGTACATGGTAACTCTTCATTACTGCTAAAATGCAGAGATTTTGTATCTGAGTATCTGAATAACACATTCTAGCTGCAGTACTGGGTTTTCTGAGGTTTTTTAAGTTTAGCTGCCCCCTGCCTCCTACATGTTTTGTTGTTGTCGCTGGCCTCAGTCTTGGCAATTTAATAATGAGAATCTATTAATGATGGAATGATTTACTAAGAGGACCGTGGCTCCACGAAAAGAAAGATACAGTACAGTGTTCAGTTATTATTGATGTTGTTGAGACACTGAAGAAATAGTTTCCAAACTATACTTAAAAGGGAGAAGTTAGCACCAAATACCTCCCTTGCACAAAGATGCCTGATTTGTATAGTCTTTATGTGAACACTGTACCATTAAAATCATGCCTAGCCATTAATAAATTAAATAAATAGCATTTTTGGCTTCCTGGTAGCGAATCTGATATTTCCTGGCTTCCCACATCTGTTGCTAGAGCCAAGATTTAGTTCTTTGAAAAGTTACTGCCTGGCTTGTCTTCAAGGAACACTTCTTGTGTCCCATCTTAAATGCTGAGAACTAACCATGTACACCATGTTCTTATATTAATATACATGGGGCTGGTTTATACAGATTGTTTTTTGACTTGTGAAAGTAAGTGGGGAGTAAAAAAGATTTTGTTAGCAGGGATTCTCACAGTCAGCTGAATAGCTGATCCTAAAGGAGAGCTCTCATGTCTATGAATTTTGCAGGATGGAAGCTGGAAAAAAGTGATGCACATGGTCGAATGCGTCCCTGTATGTGCCATGCCACAGAACTGTACCTGATTTAATGTAGTTTATGGTGCCTGCCTTTTGCTGATAGTCACAGAGAAACCATTTTCTAAGGCAAACTCTTCAGCTGTTCATTAAACTCAATTTTCAAAAAGTAAAGCATCTCTGAATTTGATTATCATCTTCCCAGTCTTGGCTCTTATGGTACTTTTGATGGGCATAGGATAGGTTAATAGTACTAAATCTTCTTCCACATGTATTTACAGGGTGAATCCATCGTGTGACTGAGCAGGTAGGCCTTCAAGTTCCCTGGTAAGAAGAGTTTTGCAGGTTTTGGGGGTTTTCTTGTCCTGTTGGCTGTGGCTTTTTTTCTCCACCTTTCCCAGGCAGGCCTGGTGAAGAGGAGATGATTATGTCATCCCAGTATCAGTGTTGGATGCTTCCAGGAATGCTGATAATGCAGAGTGTTTTGTAGGTGTTGCATGTTAAAACAAACAAATGGGTCTCACACCTGCTGATTGCCCGAGCAGCTAACATAAAATAATCACTGCAGTCTTCCAGTTAGTTACATCCCTCTCTATTTCTGTCTTCCTGAAACCCTGAAATAGTCTGATCAATGAAACAGGAATTCCTAGTCAGAAACTACATCTTGAGATGAGAAACTGGGCATGCCTTTGAAAACCAGAGGAAACAGTGGAGCAGTCACTCAGCACAGATGAGCGCTGCTGTTACCTTGTGACCTGTGTTTTAGACCATAGCACCAACTTGTGCACTAGGGGACTTCTCCAGAAATGATGAAGTGAATTCTGAGGTCAAATCCAGTATTCCAATTCCCAGAGAAGTGCCCTAACCACAAAACTATAGGCTATTTTGGGGGTTACACTACTGCCTGTCCTGCTCCGGAGCTGGACCGCTTTCAAGAATGCGTGAGTTATAGGGCCAGAAGGTCGGTATGCAAGAGGGAGCCTGCCTTGGTAGATATTTTATGTTACACGGTAATTGGATACAAAGAAGAAATAAAGCTAAGAGCAGACACAGTAATCCTGGGTCTTCCCCTCCCAGCTGAGTGCCTCGACCTCACCAGATTGCAGAGCTGGATATTGCCTCCTTGGCCAAGGAGTTTTTACTGTCCTTTGGGTACCTGATATCCCAGCTCCAGCATGACAGTTTTGATGAGTTTATGAACTCATGCTTGATGCTGATTTCGTTATCTCAAAGAGATAAAAGCTTAGCATGTGAAATGTAATTGCAGCTGAGCCTTGTTTGGCATCTAGTCTGTGGTTAAGTTTCCCAGTTCACGCACTGGAGAAAAGCAGTGGGGAGACATGGCAGCAGCTGGAAACTGTGCTTGAAGAAGCTGGAAACTTTCACATGGGAGCTACCACTGCCTCTGCCATTGGGAGTCCCCCATGCAGCAGAAATGGTGGGCCCAGGCTGGCATTTCTGCAAGTTTTAGAGTCATTGGTCTCTTGAGACAGTTCTTGCTTACTTGGTCTCAGCCACATGCTGTTCAATTCTGTGACATCTAAGCAGGTCAGAACTGCCCTTTTCTTGCCAGAAGCCAGATTCTTCGCCAGTAAGTTTCTCATCCCACTCTGTCTTCAGACAGACAACATTCCCCATGTTGCTTTGCATTCAGACTGAGTTTACCAAAATGCTCGGTTTCTCTAAGAATACTTAGGGTCCTCTTCTCTTTGCATGTGAGCACTGAAAATATATATAGTCCTTGGCATGTTGTTGGCACCAGGTGACCTTGTTTGCACCCTTACTTGCTTGAATAGGGGATCTGTGTGCCAGGGCTTAGAAAGGGGTGATTTGCAGGCTAGTAAGGGGCAACCCTGTGATTAGAAATTCCATGATCTGACAGAATGCACGTTTGACCTGCTAGTGTAAAACAGATTATTATTCTGTTATGTAAATATTTTAAAGTCCAGATTTGATAAGGATCAATGACAGAAATAGGTGGTGCATTGCTACCTGTCTGTAAAAGTACTTGCTAATGTGTACTGCAGCATTTGGTTTATAACATTACAATAGTGGCTTTGATTAACAATGCTTTATTAGTTATAAACATAGACTTACTGAATAAATCCTACTTACTTTGTTGAATGGCTCTTCATGCCTACATAAAACTATTTCAGTAATTAGAAAGCTACTGTAATATTTCTCTGTATTGTGGACTTGAAGCTGTTTGTTAGCTCTCTGTCAGCTTTCCTGAATTCCTACATAGGATTTTGTACTTGATCCCATCCTTGACACGAAAGGGAAATGGTTTCAACTTGCATTTTGTGATGAGAAAGGGCAGATGTGGTAAGATAGGGTTTCCTAAAGAAAAGAGAAATGGTTGGGGAAAAGTGTGTGCGTCTCCTTCTGATGTGCCTCTGGACCTGAGCCATCCTCTTCCCAGCCAACATCAGAGAAGACTGGAGCAGCCATATCCCTGCTGAAAAGGACCAAATTCCCTCCTGAAGGAGTTATCACAATTGCTTTGTGGGCTTGTGTTTCAAGAGAAGAATAGAGGAATGTTGGCATAAGGCATCTTGCAGAGAGCTCACCTCTGTCTTTCTCTAAAAGGTGCAGGCTTGTAACTCCTGAGTTTTTTCTTCCCCTTTCTATATAAAACACAAAGCAGTGGGGGTCAGTTGTTTTATCTACTACTGAAATGCAGCCATCAGTGCAGAATAACATGAGAACAGTTTGAAAGGAAGCGTGGAACACTATATTCAACTGAAACTAATTACTTGATTAGGTTTTGGCCTGGCTGTGTGGGTTGACATCCAGTGGTCTTGGCGACAATACCTGCAAGCAAAGCCAAGTCTAGTCTTGCTTCATTTAAAGACTCTGGACAAAACTTCTGGACTTGTGTGCTGAATGCTGAGCAGTGTGAAAATAGGACACTGACTTAAAGTACCCGTGGCTACAGAGGGTGTCAGTGGGCAGATGAATGACCTTATTTGGGATTTAGAAATGCTGGCTTCCCTTTAAAGCTGTTTCTGGTGAAATGTAACTGTGCATCACAACACCCTCCTTTCAAGGTTGCAGGATTAGCACTTTCCTTCAGCACTTCAAGTTTCTACCCTTAGAAATTTAGTCAGAGTCTGACACTGAGATCTCACAATCTTAAGACAATCACCTAAATGGATGTTATCTCACCTCGTCTGTCACAGTAGTTCCTTCTCTTTATCTCCACAGGGGTTAAATACTTTTGGTCTGCTTTGTTAGGTGATAATGATTTGCTATTGCTGTTGTCCTTTTTGGGAAATAGCATGTTTTCATGTTAGGAGTACTTATGCAGCATTTCAAGTGTCTATAATGTTAGTCATGTCTGTATTTACCAGTGTGATGGTATTTTTTTGTCTTGGCATCTCTTTAAAGGGAAAAAAAAAAATCATTACTTGGTAAGAGTTGAAGCTTTACTGGGAAGAGAGGGTGAGTCTTTCATCTGTGTGCTATTATACAAATACAGTCCGTTAAAAACAAAGGTGAACAGAGCACTTAAAAAGACTTGAAGTGTTTTTGCCTTCAAATGGGAAGTTTCTGGGCTGCACCCACTTCTGGCACCCTAGCGCCCCTCTATTTTCCTTCCCTGGGAGAATGCTGTGAAATGAGCTGTCGAATGAGTTGCGACAGTTCACTGATGAGCATTGACTTCATGAGGAAATTTAGTGCATTTACTCTGATATCCTAGAAGCACATCAAGACACGTTACTAAAATGAATCAGACAAATAGTTGATGGAGATCCAAGAGCTTGGTAAGAGATGCTCCACAGAACAAGAAATCCTAATAGACAACCATAGGAAAAAATATTTTTGCCAACTGCCTGACTATTTTAACTTAGCAACTGGCTTATGCTTTACCCCATTCCTTAACATCTAAAATAAATGTTGAATTCTCTCCTGTTTACAAACCTTCTTAAACCATATGCCTAAGGGGCGTTGCAGTAATGAAGTCCTCAAAGTTGTGCTTAAGCATTTCCTCTTACTGCAAGAATAAATCCATCAAGTTTTCAGCCTCCCACAAAGACAACAAACGCAATCCTGTAAGTGCCATGAAAGCCCCAAGAAACTTCAGAAACAATTTAAAACAGTAAAAATAGGCTTTTGGACACCTCTCGTTAGTTCTGTGTAGAACGAGGCTGGGCAGGGACTCGGGCTGAAGAGGGAGGTGGGAATTCACCTTGTGTAACCTGGTATTCCCTTCCCCTTTCCCCTGCTGTCCCCAAATCAGCTGTCACAGTATTGGCAGGAGTCTCCTGAGCCTTCGCTAGCCAGGAGTTTGCCCAGCTGTTTGGCCTAGGATTTCAGAGAGTAGGAGGGAACCTTTCTGGCTGAAGCCTCTGTAAAATCACTGCTTCAGTGATCAAAGCAGCAGTGTCCCCATGGGGGAAAAGCAAGTAGTTGGAGAGCTTGGTGTGGGGGGGAGGGGGAGTGGTGTGACTTTCCAAAGGGCCTGGCATCTTCGTGATAAATAATCGTGCTAGAATAGAGCTAATCTCCCAGGAAAAGTGGTGGGATTACAAAGGCGGTAAAATCTCCACTTCTTCTATAAGCGTGCGTAAAGTTCAACTCCATTGCAGCTCTGTGGTTTGAAAATGCGTCTCCCCTAACAGCTACTTGTGTTACTGTTGCAGGATGATTTGGAAATTCGCCTTATCCGTTTTTCTGATGGCAGCACTGGTTCGAGTAACAGACACCAGGAAAAACCGTCCTGCAGGCGCCATTCCCTCCCCTTACAAAGACAGCAGCAGCAACCACTCGGAGCGGAGGCAGCAGCTGAACAAGGAGGTGTTGGCCTCCAGCCAGGAGGCCCTCGTGGTCACCGAAAGGAAGTACCTCAAGAGCGACTGGTGCAAGACACAGCCCCTGCGGCAGACTGTCAGTGAGGAGGGCTGCATAAGCCGCACCATCATCAACCGCTTTTGCTATGGGCAGTGCAACTCCTTCTACATACCCCGGCACGTGAAAAAGGAGGAGGAGTCCTTCCAGTCCTGTGCTTTCTGCAAGCCACACAAGGTCACCTCTTCGACTGTGCAGCTGGAGTGCCCGGAGCTGGACCCACCTTTCCGACTCAAGAAGATTCAGAAGGTCAAGCAGTGCCGGTGCATGTCTGTGAATCTTAACAACTCGGGCAAACCGTGAGAGCAGGCGCGTAGCTGCTGCTTGGTCCTGCCCCCATCAGATTTACTGCTGCCTCTCGCCTTCCACGGAGCAGACTGTCCGTTTTGTTGGTTTAGTTCTTCTTTTCCCTTTTTTTTTTCCTTCCGTGTTTTGTTTTCCTTCAGGAGGCATCTCTCCAGCAAGGAAAGGCTCCTTGTTGCTTGCCTGCTGGAATAGCGCTTTTTAATGGGCTCTGTTAGGCACTTCACCGTCAAGTTTCATTGTATTTCCAATATCATCTGGCAGTTGGATCTTCTGGAGTGGAGCAGGCTCCCAGAAGTTGGGATTGATCATCTAAAAGTGACAAATTGGCTGAATCCAGCATTAAATGTTTCCACTGTGTGGAGTAAAGCCCTCTGCCCTACACTCCAGTCCCCTCCAAGAGATAAGAACACCTTTCCCACCCTTTGGTCTGGAGCTTGCTGCTCCCACTTGGAAATACTGGGGTGCTGCCCAGGACTGGGGGATGCAGATGAGGGAGAGTAACGTGCGAAAAGCAAGCGAGGCTCTTTGATGAGGCTCATCTCCTTAAGACAACTTTAAATGTGCAATGACAGACATTTCCGACTTCTTGTCTGAATGGTAGATAAGAAGCGAGGGGAAGAGGGCGAGGAGCTGGGTCAGCCACTGCAACCACAGAGCAGACTGAGGGTGGGTTCTGATGCTGTTGTGGTTAGAGTATATCGAACACATGGTCTCTGCAGCAGTGTTTATTTTGTAACCTAGCTATGGTAAACAGCTGTTTAAAGTATTATAGACCTAGCCATGTATATTTTTCTTGTGGCAGGATATGCCAGAAATTAAAATATGTTGACTAAGAGACTCGGATGCTAGGTCAGCTGCCTAGCTTAAAATGGGCATAGTTTAACTAGGCTGTCAGTAGGGTTTTGTGTGCTACATAGAGGTGTGTCCCTTACTCCAAAAAGGACAACATCCATTTATGACCTTTATTTATGCCTGCGCAGACCGAGGAAGGTGGGAGGGTAGTGGGAAAGGAGCTGAGAACACTTAAATGGACGTTGTTTCCCTTAAGGTATAAAAGCACTGTCGCACAAAGGACAACATTTGGTCATTGCTGGACTGAATACAAAAGCTACATCAGTGTCATCAGGTTTTGGGAGTGGTGTCTCTCCCATGATTGGAAACCATGTTAATGTGCTAGTGTTAAAGGACAAACCCATCAGTCAGTGGCGCTGGAATGGGTCACAGCTGTAGGAGCAGGGAGAGAGTAAGTTGTAATTGCAGCAGTACTGGTGGTCCAGTCAGTTTTTGAGTCCTACACAATCAGTGTTGGTGAATCCTTGAAGTTCGTTTTAAATCATGCTATGTTGTTATTCAGTTGATGGAGTTTAGCATGTCCCGTTTATCCCATTTGTTACAGATACGATCTGTATTAGTCCCAGCTGCATTAAAATCCTGTGCCTGAAAACAAACCGGCTCCTTCTCCCAAACCAAAGCCTGTGCGTGCTCAATTGTCTGAAGCTTACAAATTAAAAATGACATGCTGACTCCCTGATGCATGTCTCACAGCTCAGCATCTGCAGCTAGTGAAACCAGCTTGTTGTGGGAGCCCTTTCTCTCCAGCCTCTTCACATGTAGCCGCTTGAAGGGGTTAATGTGTTTAGCACTGTCACCAGCCTAAGGGCTCAGCACCACAGGTCTCTATTATGTGAGACAGGCTGCTCTAAGAGGCTTTCAGGACTGAGCTCCACCAGAGCTTACCAAGCTGTTTATGGGGATTGGCATGGGCAGGATGAGGTTGAGCAGATCTGTTAGCCCTATTACGTGAACAGCCATAGCTTTTCTGCTGTGATCTTTCAGCGTGTCAGAAGTGCACAGGGAGACTCCTCACGCAGGGATTGCCTTAGAGTCTGCTGCTGTTGCACTGCCAGTGTTGTACCAGCCACCAAATGCGCACCATTCTGTCTAGGCTTAAGTGTTGAGGGTGGGAGGAAGGCGGCAATAGCTGAAGTCTGCTAAGACTCCAGGGATCTCAGTCTCCACTTGAAATAAATAAACTGAAATTAAAAGACATTTTGGACTCGAGAGAGAAAAGCACCCTAGTAACTTCAGTTAAGAAAAATGTGCAAGAATCTTTATCTTTAAGCTAAGCTATGCCCTGCCTGGGTTTTTCACCAGTTTGCAATATGAATATGCTGCAGCTTGAAGCTCCTTCTAGGAGCTGTGTTTGTTTATGTAAAAACTGAGTTGAGCTTGTAATGGTTAAAACTGTATTTAATTCTTGTTTTATAAGTAAGTAAGTGAAAACAAAAAAAAAATGAAGAAATGCTTTAAGTATAATGTAATTATTTTATAGGTCTACTATTAAATTATAGATTAATAAAGCTACTTTAGGGTTATATGGCATCCAGGTGTATGGGCTTTGCTTCAACACCTTGTGTCCAACTGGTCTCTAAGCAGTATCTACACCAACTTCCCTTTGACCGCACCAGAAACAGGTAAATGATGTCTCAGCCTGATAGCTTGGGAATACCCAGCTAGTACTTTTCCTTGTCCCCCACTCCCCTCAAAAGTACCTGCAAGGCAAGAGGGAAAACTAAACTGCACTAATCTTGATGCTGGGGTTGATTCTGCATGGACAAATTCTGGTTTTTGGTTAACTGACACGAAGACGACCAAAGCTCCATCACTGGCTGAGCTGCTGGCATCATTTGTGGTAAGAGAAGCAACTATTACCCTGACAAAAGTGGTTTTGCTTAAAATATAACAAGATCCTTATGCAATGGGCATCATACTACTCATGGGATGGAGTGGGGGGAGTAAATCTGAAGATGCAGATGAGCTTTAGTGGTTGCTCTCATCTCTTGGATGAGTGTGTGTGCTGTGTGCCTCACCAAAGGTAGGGCAGTGTTCTGGTTTTTTTTCCCCTTATTTCTGTTTCCAACCCATGGAAAAGATAGTTGCAAAATAACCTTGGAGGCAGACTTCACTGAGGAGAGGTAGTTTGTTCACACAGCGGAATGAGCCTCCATATGACCAGCAGAGGTGCCTGTCATGGGTCTTGAAAGAAGCAGGAGGGCCTAGACCACAACTAGTATGGGAGGGTTTTATCCTTTATGTCACTGTAACTGACACGTACAGGAGCCTTTTGTTCTCTTCCCCAACTCCCCAAGTCCTCTCACAGTTCAGCAGTTTAATGAGTTTGGCAACTTGGTGTTTTTTTGTTGTTGTTGTTGTTGGTCTGTTTGGTTTGGGGGGTTTATTTTTGTGTTTGGCTTTGGGTTTGGTTTGGTTTCTGGTTTTTTTTATGGCTGTTGGTTTTGAGAATTACTGGATCTGGTGCTCAGAACTTGAAAGTGCCTGTGCCAGTCAGCTCAAAAGGAGCTCAGGCAACACCTGTGTCTTTAAGCCCCTCTCCTGCTTTGCAGGTAGCTTCATTGCCCAGAACCCACCCGAACCTCTTCTGTGGCACAGTGTAGACCCCAGCTCCAGCTCTCCCAGCCTCTTGCTGTGTGCCTGCTGAACCACTGTACCAGAGGCATAAACTGTAATTCAAAAATCTCCCCCTTGTGGAAGCAATCTAAGAGCAAGGCAAGTGTCAGGCTAGATGAGAAAAGCTTTATGTCAGATAGACCCGATATTTCTTAAAAAGTAGAGTGATGATGTGGAACAAGGGAAGGAGTGGGACAGTAAATGTTAAGCTCTATTACCATGGAACTGCCATGTTGGCAGGGCCCCAATTTGGGGTGAGAAATGAAGTTTCTAAGAGATTATTTGAGCTGTAGCTGGGAAAACAGCACTGACTCAACAGGGACCCTTGATCTCCAGACAGATCCCATCTTTCTGAGGCAATTGACAGTGGATGCCTTCACAGGTAGGTTGGACAAAACTCAGGTACAGCACAGGTACAGATGGTTCTGTCATAAGCAAGCAAGTGGCTTGGAAAACCTGGTCTGTGAATCCCACTTGACTGATGTGTAGCAGACCTGAATGGTGTGAGGCATTTTCTTTCTCCTGTCTGTTCACACTATCTTCAGAAAAACCCAGCTCCACCAGTTTTCACTTGTTCTTCACATAGCAGTTTGAAATCAGTGTAACTTAAGTAACTTGGTACAAACTTGGCTTTTGTTATTAACCTGGACTATGCAACAAAATAATTGCAATACAGAGACTTGCTATAGCTTCTCTTAATGAAATTAGTAACTACTTCCAACTTTTAAAGTTGATCACTGAAAAATTGCAAAAGAAAAAAAATCTATGGAAATTGTCACTAATTGTATTCCCACTGCCACTGTTGGTTAATACTTCCAAGTTTTGGAAGTGCTTTGGGATGACAAAAGGTGCTACAAAAGCAGCTAACCACTACTGTGTCATGACACATGACAAAGTACGATGCTTCTGAAACGCTTTAATTTGGAAGCAAAACAACATGAATCATCTCAGCTCCTCATAAAAACCCCAGACTGTTATTCTCCATAAGCAATATCTGCTGTTCAGGTATGAAAGTACTTTTTTAGCTGCTGCATTTGTTTAAGTAATGATGAGTGATATGTGGTGTTGGTGATGAAAAGGTTCAGAATTTTATCTGTGAATTTTAACTGTTGTAGGGCTACAGCCAACTCAAAGTGTAGTATGTCTGATGTTGCAGTATATGGGGAGAGGGTACCAATGGGGTGTTCAACCTCTTTAAAACACACCCAGTCAAACAAAAGAACATTAGTCTGGAATTCTGTAAAAAGTTGAGTGTGCCACTGGAAAAAAGAGTAGTGGTGAATCTTTTATGCTGGGAATCCACTCTGGGAGAGCCATGGATCAACATTAGTGCTGTGAATGGTGGGCGACTTCACTCTGTATGGAAGTTTGAAAACAGGCTGGAGAAAAGCTACAAGAGAGCAAGAGAGACATTCAACCAAATACCTTGGGTCTTAATAAGATGAAAGAGGAAATAATGTATAGCAGCTTGTATCTTCAGATTATAACACAGTACCACCAGCTGCAGTCAGCCTTTGACACCGTTCTTCAGGAAGAGGGGTTTGCAAATAACTGTTAGCATCAATGCTGCAGTGAAAAGGGTAGTATGTCTGTATGTGACAGTCCTACCAGGTTGCTGGACAACACTTTAATGATATAAAACATATATGTATGTATATATGTATATAAAGACATTATAATATGCAGATAATACATTTTTTTAGTGCATGTTTCTGCCCTAATATCAATTCCTTGAGACTGCTACGTTAGGCAGTGTTAGTAGGAACAAGCTATAAACCTGAGCCAAATGCACTACTGGAAAGAATGCAGAAGCCAGAGGAGCAAATGAAACATAATCTGATTGGGTGAAGGACGCTGAAGCTCCTCGCTACCACCACCTGGGGAAAAGGTAATATATCAACATAATTGGAAATTACTGTCACTATGCTTTCAGAAGGCAAGGAAAGAGAAGCTCTGTTTTCACCACTGCCTTCACAGAAGTTTTTCCTTAATCACAGGAACTTGAATGGGATGCAGTGCTTAGGGAGCAAATGGTTGCTGGGAAACCCTGATAGTAAAGAAAGAAGGCAGTTATTTCAGTATTATTCCTTTTATTTTCATATAAATTAACATTCTAAAAAAATTGAAATAGAAACACTAAATACAGTATTGCACATAGTGATCTTTGTTAGATGATCTATTACTTCATTTAGTATAGTAATATACATACTGTAGGTACTGAAGGAAATCGGAAGGCTACAAATGAAAACATGCTACTGTATTCTTGCACTTAGGAGCAAAATCAAGAGGAAAAGACTATTGTTTACATAAATACAAACATGGATTTGAATCAGTGCCATTAAAATAGCTTTATTTTTTAAAGTTTTTTCCATAAGTTACTTGTAACAGCAAATAATCTCTTCACTTCCCCAAACAGTAATGTTACTCCCATCAACAAAAAATTTTAGAACTCCATTCTTGGTAATTTATATCCCTGCTAGAAATTATTACAAGTACAGATTTTCACATAGTTTTATCAGCAACAGGAGACTTGCTTTTCACATAGTGAAAAAACCCATCTTTTCTAGTGCTTGGTATATGTGAAGAATAACAGATTCCTGAGGTCATATTTCACACTTCCTTTTGCAACACCCTGTAGGGTATAATAGCCTCTGGACATCTAGGAATGACTCTTGATGAGCTAGATTAAACAGGGAATAATGCAACCCAGCAGATTAGAGCTCGTCTGCCTTACCCTAGTGTCTTTCAGGCTCCAAGGTTGTGAGCATGTGTCCAATTCAGTTGCATGCACACACACACCCCTCTTTCAGGAAAAGTGCGCTTTGAAAGAAAAATATTGTCAATTGAGCTGATTGGTTTGGGGCTCTTAAATTAGGATTGGAGGAAGGGATTGTTACCAGTTGAGCAGACCAAAAGTTACATAGTAAATTCAGGATTGCAAATAGGAATTAAGCATGTGGTCTAAAATGGAAGCCCTAAGTCATAGATTTCAATCGTTAACCTCCTAGTCAGGGACACTGAAATCCTGGAGGAAAAGTCTGCAATTCTGTTAAGTGTGAAATTGATGTCAGTTAGTTGGTAGTTTATATTCTGTCACTAGAATCAGCTACTTTTACATAAATGTCAGTCCCCATGTGCATCTTTTAATGGCTCTCTAAAGGAGTTTTAAATTACTGTAAAGCTAATTTCAAAAGGGAAGTCATGTACATGTGGCCAAAAGCTTGTCTGACTTAAGTGATCAGCAGTTAAAACTACACTATACCTTCTAAAGTTCATGTAAAAGTATTAGCTGCTTTATATATTAACAAACTGTAATAGCCAAATCTCTCTCATACTGTCTCTCATACTTCTGTGCTTTTCTGTGTTTTCCTGCTTTTCACTTACTCCTTCTTTTTTTTCTTTTTTTTTTTTTTTTTTTTAATGCTGGATGTCTGACCCCCCTACCACCTGGCATTCACTGTCTGGCAAAAGATGAAATAAAAGTATGCTGTCTTATCGATTTTAAAGATAGTTACAGTAAACATCTTGTTCCACAAATATTTAGTCATGGAGGGCAACCAAACAAGTTGGGAAAGCATTGATTATACTGTATAAACAGCACTTAACGATTCAAAATACAAACTACAAATGCCAACATGAAACGGATACAAACAATTCACTAGGAGTAACATTTCTTTCCCTAATCTAAGTGCAGTGCCATGAAGTATTTGTGTTAGACAGATGTTGCCAGTAGGAATGGAAATGTTTTACTGTATCGTGTAGCATTCTTATGAAGTTCAACGTAATGCTTCAGCATGTTCAGAATTGATGCAGATGCCACTTTTTATGCATGCTGACTTGGCCTATTTGTAATATACCATACACTTTACAAAATATCATTTTTGAGTGGCAGAAGAGATACAGAGTACAGGGAAGGTGTTTCAAGTCCATACCTAGTCTATTGCTGGGCACTCCATTAAAGTGATTACATTCATGAATGAATGTACAATAACACATCAATTGGTGGAAAACTCTAGAGAACAAAAAGCGAATTTAAAAAGGTCAAGAAAGCAAATGATCAGGATGATGTAGTTTCCTTCCCCCTCGCTCCCCACCCACAGGCATGTTGAGTTTTGGTAACCAGGTAACAATGGCTTTTGCTTTTCTTCTCTCAGATTTTCATACTTATCTTTGCTTTCTGAAAAATAAAATAAATTAAAAAGGCAGAAAAATGAGTATACATAAAACCACCTCTGAAAATGTGGAAAGCACAGAAAGATATAGGCTAATGTTTAATTATACTTACTGTACAATTGACTTCACAAATAAATCTCCTTTGAAGCTGGAAATGAGGTAGACTGCAACTACACACTGCTTGTGAAATATATTTGTTTACTTTCACTCTATCAAATTTTCAGTAACACTGAAAGTCCCAGTTTCAGTGCAAATTATATAGTTATTTCTTAAGAAAACCCCCAACTCTCAGTGTCTTTACATATGGCAAAATGTAGCTGAGATGGAGAAATCCAAATCAATTGTAGCTTTGTTATTTTAAAAATGACATCTTGAAATGGTTTCAAATAGAATTGATAAAATCTAGTTTATCATTCCTAACCAAGCTACTCCTCTATTTACATTTCTTGTGGCACTAACCACAGACAGCCAACTCTCCCTAAATATTCAGAATAGGAAACAATAAATGCAGTATTATTTCTGCCTGTGTCAGATTATGTTAGTGAGAATATAGCAAATTACCACCTGTTTCACTTCAAGGATGTGTCACGGTAGTAGAGCCATGACTACAAAGCACAAAAGAATTAAACAGCGCCTTGGGGGTGTTAGACAAGGACATTGACACATGAAACAATCTTCTGTTGTAGTATTTCACAAATCTAATTGATGGCAGTTGCTACTGATATAATTTAAATAGGAAGTGCCAGATTAATTTTTTTACTGGAGGAATATTTTATTTAAAATCAGCTATGATCCTAGCAATGCTTAGGCAATAATAGTGGGAAAGTTTCACTGAATGACTAGAATTGCTCCTCTACTATTATTAAAGTTACATATCTGTTTTCAGAAGACCAGTGAGAGCACAGTATTATCTTTTTCTAGGATTTCCATTCCAAACAAGTCCAAATCAGTGGTAGAGAAGCCACTAGTATTTGATGTAGGGATCCAACTTGAAAAATGTGTACCTATCACAATTCTTCCTTACATTTTATAACTGTAAACAAAGAGAGTGAATACAGACTGAATAAGCTTGGAAAACTGGAGCTGCCTTTCTGTCTTCTAGGTGCATCCCACACCAATACTGGGATGCAGATAGATTGGTGGGGAGGGGTCCGGGAGGGAGAAGAGGGGGATAATAACATGCTCCTCTTGCTTGTACTACATCAATTTTGTGGAGTAAACATTATAGGCAGCATTTAAGTTTGTTAGTCTAACAACTTTTATGAAAATTTTAGACATTAAAAAAATAAGAAAGAAAAATCCCCTCAGAGCAAAAAGGTACATCAAGAGTAATGTACGTATAAAATGCAAAGAGAGAAAGGTAGCATAAGTGATGGGAACAGAAACATTGCTACAATTTTTACTTACAATTCCAGAGTCATGTTTTGGTCTTATATTGTATAGTGACTTCCCCTTTTTCTGCCTGCAGACTTCCTCTGCTTCTTTAACTCTGAAGAGAGACAAAACTTATAAATACTCCTGTAGAACAATAATACTTCCAAATACAGTATATAGCTTACAAGTTCAGGCCTGAGGACACAAGTGGGTAACTTTATTCCCCATATTTTCATTCGCATGCTCCATAAAATAGCACTTGCACTCTGGCTGTTGTTGCCATACCTTCAGAGTCTGGCACTTACAAGGAAACTCACAGTCAATGGCACAGTCTTCATCCATTCCCTACCTCAGTAATTTAACAACAGTTTAAACAAAGTTTCCCACCAGCCTATCTTCCATTTCACTCAATCTTGCTTGCAGTTAAAATGGCAAAATACCTTAACTGCAATTTCCAGTCTTCACTCTAACTTAAAATAAAAATGGAAAATTAACATGTAACCTGCAGTTTACAACCAAGGTGGTACACAACTCTTTCTTTCCAAAGCTGAGGGTGAGCAGCAAGGCTTGCATGGCCACTGGGGATAAATGCACTTGAGCTGCTTGGATGTAAAAAGAGGAGCAGGTTCCAGAAGTGAGCAAGCTTCCTGACTTGGCAAACGGTACCAAATTAGGGCCTTGCGAAACGCCAGCAAATGCCACATTTCTGATATGTGTCCTTTTAGCCGTGCAGATAGAGAACAAACTGTGAAAGGCATAGGACTATACTCAGAAAGGCAGCCTGCCAGAATCAGTCTAGTGTATTCCATGGCACACTGTAAAATGTTTCTTTACCATCTTTACCCATTTTATAGATCAACCTTACAAACACAAATGGTTACTGAAACACTGATAATACAGATTTAAGTTATGAATTCTCTGAGCTTCAAAGAATTACATAAAATCCTTTCTATATGATGGCATTAAATGGTGTGAGATGCGTATTTGTTTATGACAGATGAGAATATTATTTATAAATAAGAAAGTAGAAAATAAAAATGTAAGTCCTATATTGGTTTGCTCTTGCCAACAATATAGACTTTAGATGGTGCTTACTCTGCCTTTTCATCATTATCCAACAGTGGGGAAAAAAAAAAAAAAGAAATAACAGTAAAATGATATTGAAGTAATGATATATCCTTGGCTGTTTCCTTGTGGTTCATCTCCAGACCACTTGCATGTCTGCTATTTCACTGAGGCTACACAGGGCAACGTGAGAATCTGACTTTGTGTTATTATTATTCTTAAATATTTTTTGTGTGCGTGGTAAGGGCCAGATTTTGAAAATAAGACTCCAGCTGGGCCTGCTAAGCACATTAAAAAAACCCCGCCTTTGCATTCATCTCTCCTTTATCCAACTTCACCAGACACACCTCGTTATTTTTGTAAGTTTCAATTTTGTACTTTCAAAAATTAATTTAAACATCAGTTCTTTTCAAGCATTTCCAACAAGCTGCTCTCTTCATTTGATGGCCCTATATTTTATTAATGTAGGAAGACTTTTACATGCACAGGTCGGGGAAAAAAGGTTTTGAAGCCTATTATGTTGAAGCTGTAACACTATCTATCTGACTGCGTATCAGATAGACTGCTGCACCATAATACAGACCAATATAGAACAAAAACATCAAACAGCAAAGTAATTCACCTTTAAAAAGTATTTAAATAGATTCAGTAAAAATGTCAGCCAAAATGTGGTGATAGCTTTAAATAGATGCTTATGGGAATGATACAAAATGTAGTAAAATTCAAAGACGCATTCTTGTTCCTAAAATGCCACCTTTTCTTCTGCTTCGTGTTTACTTACATCCAAAGGAGGTGTCAGACACATTGCAACTCACCAGAAGCCACTCTTAACAAAGACAAATATAAAATATCATGTCTATCATGTAATTTCCCTTTTTTTTTTTTCCAATACAGCTATAGCTGGTTTCCTTCAGTGATAGAAATAATTTAAATTAGAAAAGAAAATGTTAATTGGGAGTAAATTAGTATCAAATCCCAGGGGCTGTATGAGTACTATCAAGGTTATCAAAATGACTGTGTCAAAGAAGAAACATAATATATGCAGGTATTCAGACTACTCGTCATGACCGCATATGTAACACACAAAAATATTTACCAAACCAGTTCAGACAGATCCAGATGTTATTCTCAGGAAATGTCAGGGAATCTTTAGTTCCAGTCTTTGTCTCATTTAAACATGCCCTTCCAGGACAGATTATCCACTGCTTGTCTAACATACCAGGACATAAGACAGCACAGATTTCTGTGTGTCTAATTTTAATTCATAACAGAAGTCCTCATGCAGAATGTGAATGTTGATAATGCAGTGATAGGGCTTATTTTCTGAAAAGCAGGTCCCATTAAGTGCCACTGCAAGTATAACATCTGTAAATATACTGCTTCTCTAGAGAAATACCTCTTTGGAGAAAAGCTGTCTCTGCTTGAAACAGCACAATGTTAACAATTCCACTCTGTGAGAGAGGAAGTCAGGTAAGAGAGGATGTCTGAACTTCTGTGTCCCTTAGATTGCACTTGAAAACTGATCCGCAACCTCCAGACTGATAAATGACAACCTCAAGCTTGTGCTACCCATTTTTCTAGGCTTACGTACTGGTCTCACACGTATGATTGCTGTCCTCAAGTTTTTGGGAGCTTTTGTGAAATTCCTTGGAGTTTAAGCCTATTTATTCATACCAATGGGAATGCAGAAGATGAGAAGCATTACTCCCTAATGCACTTAAAGCTGAGAGCTAGCAGCTGCTCAGTTCCAACCATATCACTGACTCACTGTGTGGGTTTGGGACAGTTCGCTGTCTCCTGGCCCCCATCCTGTTCCCTGTGCAGGAAGATTCAAGTGGTTGGATAGAGATTCACTGAAGCCATGTATACTTCTTCACCAAGAAATGTCATTAGAAGTGTGAAGATAGAATCAACTAGGTTGGAAAAGATCTTTAAGATCATCAAGTTTGACCTAGCACACTGCTGGCTCATTGCTGGGAGACTTAGTTTATGATCACATTAAAACTGGAAGTGTGGAGAACTGTATAAATCTACAGTTGTGTCTATAAAAGAAAAGTCATCAGACTGGTGAAATATAGAGATAAAGGCAATCATTCTCCTTCCACAGGGCTAAATCTTAAAGCAGTAAAACTGATATCAATTTCTGCAATATGCAAGTGTATTTTCTGAAGGTTGATCATTCAACTAAATTAGGATTTTATTAAATATAAAATTAAAATAATCTAATTCTTCTGGAAGAGCAAAAGGATATGTTTTGATAGGAACAGAATCATTTAAGCTAAGATCTAGAAAAGTAGACAAAAGGTTACCTTAGAAGTAAGGACAATAGTCTTAATTCAGTTAGAATATAATTGCCACTGTCAACTTCTTGTCAGTCTCTTAGGTTTTCTCCACTGCCCCTGAATGTTTCTTCATCTTCCTATCCATGAAACTAACAAAATTTGGAGAAAACCACTTTGCTTCTGTCAATTCATGCTTGGTTCAAGTTGTATTTCTCACAGTGGTAAATTCCCGCATACCTCCCTCTTGCTCAGGCTTTTCCTAAACTACTCCCCACTGACTTCAGTGAGACCCTGATCAGCACGGAGCTGCAAGATAATCTAGGACCAAAAGGTGCAAAAGTTATATGAACACTAGTGGTTATATCAGGATGGCTGGATTAATTATTCAACTATGGTGAGCTGCTAGAACTTAATGAAGAAATTAATGGATCTAATTCAATACTGGAAGAAGGGAAGAGGATATTTGGAGAAAACAACACAAAAGCTTTTGTGAACCTCCTACCAGAAACAAAAGGGGAAGCAATTGCAGACAATGACCTACTTCCAGGCTCCAGGCCAAAGTGACACTGCTGCTCTGCATTGTCAGCCTAGACAAGCAGAAAGTTATTTAACTGTCACTGTAGTAACCTGAAAAGCAAAGGTATTAACAGCAGTGGACCCAGCATCAGGCCCAGGGCATATTCCATAAATACTTACTGGAAGTGTTCGTAACTTGAATCTGGACAAATATATGTCGTTAAATATTGAATTCAGCTAAAGCATTGCTTGCATTATTTCAGAAAGGATACACTTCCAAACAGCCGCAACAATAAGAAAACATGTAGGGAACGTACAACAGTGGACAATCCACAGATCAGTTAAAAAAAAAAGAACAAAAAAATCTACAAGTGAATGAACAGCCAGTCTCTTACACACGCCGAGAATTCAGGTCTCAAAATCTGCTACTTAAGATTCAGAGAGTCTAATCATTGTCACTTGTAACAAAAGAAATCGTTTGTTATTTCCATCATAACAAAAAAGCACTTCTCCGGTGCTTTCACCTCCTACCTCGCTTTATTGTGAGACAAAAATGTTCAAACTATGATTACGTTGAAAGACAGTCTGTAAGATGAATAAGCAAGTTAACACTTTGGCTTACACACAGGAAAAAGAAACCAGACATCCTTACAAACCCAAAAGACAAAGTATCTTTAACTACCTTCTAGACCAAAAGCCAGCCTGGCCACAACCTTATCAAGGCTTAAAAACTTTCTGTCATCATTCAACCCATTGAGGGGGGAAAGGAGTCACTTTGCTGCCACTAAACATTAATAATTTTGTCCAAAGTATCTGCGGCAGACAGATTCATTTCCTACTGGCTCCATCTAGGCTTGGTAGCCTTACACTTCACTGGTGAGCACTACAATATGACAAATGTAAGCACAGTGAGAAGACTGGAAGATAATATTCCTGTGAGCAGCTCTGCTATTTAAAAAACGTCCATGATAAACTCAGGCATTACTTTTACAGCTTGACAGTGTACTTCATGAAACCCAAAAGACTTTTCTCTGCAGATATTCTCTATTTTCTAACATAAAACAAAGCTTAGGGAATACTCTTTATGCTACTAAGTGCTTATTATCAGATGACCAAAAGGGGTGTTGCCAAATATTTTAGTTAAGTTTGCCTGGGTTAGAGGTAATTTGTATATAATAATTATAGTACCTTCACAAATAAAAATTAATTAAAAAAATCCTCAGCAAAAATACTAATTGCCAGACATCTTTAAGACTTCAGGAGCATAAAATTCTAAACCTCTTTCTTTGAAAACTCTTCCAGATTGTTTGATCCAGTTACTAAAATACTGAAATGATTTTTTAGCTAAGGACTTTTTTTTTAGCAAAAAAAAAAAAAAAAAAAAAGTGATGACATAGATATGATTCAGTAACTGACTGCAAAGACTTTATACAGATAAGAAGCACACTGTAATGTACCCAGTCCCATCAAATTGACTGATGAAACTAACTTCTGCCGACCAACAAAGAGAATACATATTAGACTATCTTGATACCCCTGCCAGCTACTTGCATGCTTACTTCAAGGACCACGAAGCAGACAATGGCTGCCCCAAAGAAGCAGTGATTAATCATACTTTGGCTCAGAGAACCAAGGAGAAACTAAAATTAAATTAAATTAAATTTAAATGTTTTAATCTGGCTACTTAACACAGAGACTAACCTGTAGCAGGACCCTGAATAAGATCCCTCTTCTGTCAACAGTGTAGAGTACACTCTGGGGAATACATTTCAGATTTTCTTCAGTATGCATCATGTCAAGTGGGCCTAAAATAAGGTTTCAAGGCCAACTGAAATTGAGGTCAAATGAAATGAAAATGAGGTCTTCCCACTTGCAGTCTTACTGTAATCCATAACACACTTAAAAATACTCTGAAGGAATTTCAATTCAGAAGTATTCACTTTCACTCAGTTCTATCTGGCAACCACATTCTTGATGATCTAGGGATTCCACTCTTAGCTGTGCAGAGATACACAGATGTGCATAAATACAAAAAATGGTAGTTTGTTGAAACATGTTTTAAAAATGATAACTTCAACATTAAAGAAAATTTCAACTTGAAAATATAATGATGTAAAGAATTAAACTGTTAAGTGTTGCTATGATTCAAATAAACTATGAATGTGCATATACCCACTTAAATGCATTACTTGATTTCTGCCATTGAAGAATTCATATTTGTTTCTTGTCAAAGTGATCAGTATTTCAGGCTATACCTGGCTACCTTCAGGCAAGATGGAAATCACTTTCATACTGACTTTGCATATGAAACTTGAGGTTGCTCTAAGAAAAGATAGTCATCACCTTCCATTGTTTTTTTCGGAACTGAAGCCAGCTCTCAAAGAAGCTGGCTGCATTTTGGGCTATTTGGTTAGGAAATTCAACAGGAAATGATAAGGGAAAGGAACAAGACTGGAGGTGAAGTGAAACCAGTAACATAATCAGCAAGCAAAAGAATGGAAACTTGTGAGTGAACGGAAATGTGAACTACGTTTGCTGTAAAACATTTTTAAGCATCAGATGAGGTAAAAGAAGGGAAAAATGCAGTATGCAAAAAAGAATGAAAAAAGTCTCAGTGAACAGACTATGTGGAGGAGACAACTACCATAAAGAGGATATGGAGACATACCCTGGATAGCTGAATTGCTACATTGGGTATACTGGGGCTACTACACTGTATAATTTATAGCTACAAGATTGGCAGTACAAGCGAAGATGAAAACTGAGTGAATAAAAGAGATCACTGGGGGAAAAAAAAGAAAGAAAAGAAAAAAAAGTAATAGTCAGCCGGAGAGCCACAGAATTAGAGATCTCCGGTGCCGTGCAGCGCAGGAGGTGGGAAAACGAGAGGCTTCCAACTTTGCTGCATCAGGTGAAAATAATCATATTAAATGTTGCCCATGCATAATCATGTAATGGCTGAAAATGACTGCAGACACTGTGAGGCTCTTCCCAAAAATGTGAAACAAAACTCCCTGATATTAACTATCCCTGTACTCATACCATAAAACATGCACACAGCCATGCACTTACACTTAATGGATGTTGCCATTATTATGCCAACTCCATGCCCTGGTTGAGCAAACTCTCAGTAACCAAAGAATCTAACATCCTTGGTAGTTTAGGACCAGTCTGGGTTACTGGTAGATATTAAGTCCTTGTGAGCATTGCAAACTTTTGGGAACTAATATTTTAGTGACAAATGCTGCTCATTTGTAAAACATTGTAATATTTTATTTCACCTCAAGTGCCAGTGATCACTTTGTCTGGGAATGAAAACAACACAAGTATAGAAAGCGTAGCACCTCTTGTCAAAAAATGGGGTTAAAATATTTAGTGGTATCGTATTTTTCACCAGTATGCAAGTATCTATTGCGTATGTGGGGCTGATTTTTATCATAGGCAAATGTCATTTTTTTTTCAAGAAGTGATGAACAGGAATGAGTTAAAATAACTGAAAAGATCACTGTATGTCACACCCAGTCTGACATTACAGCCATGAGAACAGCTTGCAAAATTCATAATGATATGAATGGTATCTATCTCCTTTTATGCACAACATACATGGATGCAATGTAACATACCAGCATAATACAACACCATCACCAAGTAAATAAAGACTGCTGAAAAGCCCTTTTGCTGTTTATGTGGGGCATTCTGGAATTTGGCCTCATGCAAGTCACAAAAATGGGAAAGATAACAGATTTCTAATTAAGTTTTTACTAGATTTTTCACTCTTTTCAAGTTTACTATTTGTATACATCAGTTGGCTTACGGTTGAAATTGCAAAGGGAAATATTTGTTCCTGCCTTACAAAACACAGTATTACTTAAAAATGTTAAATTGTGGTATTTAAAAGAATTTTCACCAAAGATCCAGATTGAGAAACTTATCTCCAAATGCTTTTATTTTTTACAAACTTTTCGTTCAAAAGCAATGCTGAAAATTAAAGTCATGTCTCTCCTCTCCGAACCAAGAAATGATGGTGTTTTCATTGAAAAAAGGACTAGTTGCTGAAAGTGCACAAGGAAGAAAAAAAAAAAGTACTGAAATGTTGAGCAACTACCCTCAGCTGGACAGCAAATTGTCTCTTTGTGAGGCACTGCCTCAAAGGACTGTTCCTAGCTTCTCAGTCTTTGGTGTGTTTAGGTCTCTTTTAAATAGATTTTCCAATGCCTTTAACAGTATTTTCTGATCAGAAAGCTAATTTATTTAAGTTACATCTTTTAAATACTCCCAAAACCTGATGATCCTTTTAATTATTCATCTAACAATCATGTAAGCTGCATTCTGTGTTGAAATGTCATTATAACTATTAGTTGTAAAACCAAGCTTACCAGCATGCAACTCAGTTCATTAGACAGCAATAAAGACATTGAGATTAAAGTTCCCAAGTCAGAAAATGTATCTTTCCATAACCACTTACGAACATAACGCTTGGAGCTTTCAGCTGGCATTACAACAATATGCCAAGCAAAATATGACCCCAGTAAACATACTCCACATATTCATCGTTTCCGTCTCATGTTGCCACTCCATGTACATTTTTCTCCTCTTTCCTTCCATCTCCACATTTCTTTGCAAGTGCATACTCCCATGTCCCCAGATTTCTCACTCTCAAGTCTGACTCACTGGTTCCTATTATAAGCGTTAACAAAATATCCCTTAAATTACTCTAAGAGGACATTGCTCGTGCTATGGGATTTAATGCCCTCCTCTGCAAGCAGAAGTGGCAGCTTACCAATATGCTCCTCACTGTGCAAGGTACAGATATCCAATGCCAGACTTTAAATTGCTCAACAGCAAGTTTTAAATCATTCTGCCGAGGAGTCTGTAGGGAGACATACCAGTCTTTTTGCAGAGGGAGATCAATGAGCTGTGGAGACATGCTGGCCAGGAATCTCCCTTTCATCTAGATATACACAGTGTGACACACCAGGTGCCAGCTTAACTGCTATTCTTATGGGAATGGGCAACTTTTATATTTGAGAGACGAGTGCATTTTTTTGAGTTTATAGATTATTTTGAATGTGTCAAAGATTTATCGTGGGAGTTAAAGGGTCGAAAAAGTCAGCCAAAAGAAATTCGCAAGCTTAGTATGATGCAAAGATATCAGGGACTTGATCCTGTTTATGAACTCTCCTCTGCTGGCATTCTTGACAGTCTTTGCTCAGCAACATGATTCTTCATAAAGGCAAGGGCCAAACTGAGCTTATGAGCAGTATATACCTTATGTACACACTTACAAGGCACTTATACCTTTTTCTCTTTTTCTCCCTTTTTCTCTTCCCCTGCCCCTTCCAAAATACAATTTTCTTTCCCCTTTTTAGGTGTATCTTTGCAGGATGGCAAGCCTTCTGGAACAGCAAACAATCTGAAGAAATTGAAACATGTCCAGAGCTGGAGAGGACAAACAAAAGTCAATACCTCACTTGTACCCAGAGAAATGAAAGGTGAAGCTATAGCCCTACAGACATGTTTCTGTCTTATTATTGATCTGTTGCTAATAAGATCTGAACTGGCATCTAAGGTCTAATGATATAGATATTAACTTTTGACAGCAACAGAACATTTCTTTAAAACATAGGATTTCTTAAAGGACTGCTTTTTATTACTACAACGAGCCAGAGTGTATTTCGTGGCCATAAAGAAAAGGTGAAGTTGTAGTCCTAAAGATGGATCATTGCTGTCCACACTAATATGATATTTCCTGATAAATAACTGTATTTTTAGCTACCAAGGATTCGCAAATTCCATATTTGATTGACATGCCCAGCAGTTGCTCCTTTTCCTCCCCTTCTCCCTCTCCCCCTCCCCTTTTTTTTTTTATGTTGATCATACCTTTTCAAGACTTCCCTCTGTAGGGTTATATTACATGTTGCCTCATCAGCTTTTTTATCTTTAAATTCCTAAGACAGGCTATCTTTTCCTGTTTCCTAGGAAAAGAGTAGTGTCAGCACAACAGTTCTGTAGACCTCTGCTGAATATCAAGAAGAATAAAAATACATCTTGCTTTCACATAATTGCTAGACTGGAATAGTGCATGTAACATTGGATAGCTCTACCTCCAAAATGTAAAGAAACTGGGGTGGGGATGAGTTAAAGACAGAGATTAATGAGAAAATAGTTAATATATTTATGTCAGTTTGTATAAGAGACTTGCTCTCACTACAGGAGAAAGAAAAGGCATTTGAAGATTGGTGGTGTGACTCCCTGAGTTTTCCTAAGAAGGTGACACTTTTGCATAGCTGCCACTGCAGCTGTGTATTACCTGACAGTACGCATTCAGAGAGCAACATACATCTCAAGGCATGCAGCAACTGAAATGCATGTATAGATAATGAAGATGCTGAACCTGAAGTTTGAAAGATTCAAAATAACACTTCTTTTTTCGAACAGCATTGAAAAAGTGTTAGGGAAAATATGTCAGCTCTTCTTGGCTTCCCTGTTGACCACATGTAAAGTGCAAGCTATACTGACAGATACTTCTGAAGAGTTTTCAAAGAATGAATGCAAAGCATAGGCTACCTATGATGCATTAAATATATAATGTAAGGAAAATGCTAACAGCAACATTTTAAAACTCAGAACATATCCTGTTAAGTTTGGTTAGGATTTTTTAAGTGAAAATTTTCACTTAAAAGGATATGTCTTTATGGTAGACACAGCATCACAAATTTCAACCTCCACAAAATATTTTTGAGAACTTTATAAATAACCCAGATAACAATGCCTATTGGAATGCTCCAGTTAGCCTCGACTGCAGCGTGACCACAAAAAAATAGTGCTGTTCAGAAAACCTTTTGGCAGACCTATGCTTTCACTGTAATTTTCAGGTGCATTTTTCTTTTTATTGCTACTGTATTTAACAGTTTATCATGGATAATTTTCTCTACAGCTGGTATTTTCCAGTTCTGCTTTATTTCAAGTGAGAGAGCTGAGTGAAAGCAGTATAAAACTTCAGAAAAATTAATTTGTTTTTAACCTTGCATCATTTCTCTTCTTTTTTTTCCTCTCCTCTTCTTGTAAGGAAATTCGAAGCCTGACACTTCAATGTTTATCTGAGGCATATAAATGCCTGGCAAACCAATATACAAGTTGAAATGTCAAGTGAAAAGTGTTTAAAGTAAGAACTGGCTGACTGCTTTCATTAAAACATACACTTTTAATCTACAGCCTCTCTTAACAGTCCATATGGAAACTGGGATATAAAATATTTTAGAATCATTGCCTATAGCATAAGAGTTTATTAAAATAAACACTAACGTGTAGGGCGAAAAGGCAAAAAAAACCCCACCAAAACCAACTAGGGGTAAGAAACCAAGATGATCAAACTAAGAAAAAAAAAAAAAAAGTTATACATTTAATAAATACTTATAGTAATTAAAACATGTTTCATGAGGCAGGAATCTGCTAAATGATTTACCAAAGGCAGCATACTGCAATACTTTAAAATGAAATTTCACTCTATGCCACTTGATTTTGTCACCAAAGGATAACTAGAGTTACTTTGACCATTAATATTCTAGCCTGCTCTTCAAATTTAGCAGCATAAAAACTTTCAAGAACATCAACTAAATAGAAAAATCTAGTTTCATGAAATAATATTTTTTATTTTGGTGGAAATAGGCAGATCCCGTATTTCTGACACTTACAGATCTGTTGATCTAGGCTGAGATTTTGAAAACCAACTCACTGTACATTCTTACACCTTTGAGTAACATTTTTCTATCAAGTTTTTTCTCCTTTGACTTCTCAATATCTCACATCATAGCATTTTGTCTTTCACTAAGAAAAGTGGAAATGTATAATCAAGAAAAAAAGCCTGAAGAACAACTTCAGATTTTAAGTTGAACTATGACTGAAGGCAAAATATACTCCACTGCAGGGCCTTTTTCACCGTTCTTTCACTTCTCTGTCACATCCTGCATCTAGAGACATTTTGTAAGTTATACATGCTCAATTCTATTCAGGCTAAAAACACCCTTGCCCTAGAAGGGCTCAGCTGGCAGACACTTTTTTCCTCTGCTGCTTCAGCATATCCTCTAAGCATACACACACACTGAACTAAAACAACATTAAATGATTGTATCACAATCCCATTCTTTTAAGCTTTAGATGTACAAGAAAAATAGGAGGAAAAGGATTTGTGCTTTTTCTAGTTAATGTATTTTAAAGAAAAATATTTTGCAGTGAGAACCCTCTGGAGGATTTTTGTTGATCTGTTATTAGAAAAATAGCTTACTATTTTGAAACGAAAGGACATTTTTCTTAAATACTGTTCTATAAAAAAATAGATTAAATTAACCTGTATTAAGTTAGCAGCTAAATCCCTGCATAGGAAACCAAAGATAGTATTTAACTGTCAACTGAATTCCAAAGAGATATACTTAATTACGCAAAATTAAATCAGTCAGTGAAATTAAATAGATACCTGGAGAGCTGCTGTACTGTGTTAGCATTTGCAGCACACTCTTGCAATAGGAGCAGAATGCAGTTTTCTTAACCTTAAGACTGCTTGTTCCAAAACGTACCCACTCACACAAAATACATATAGTATACGTGATATTGATCACATAGGTATCTAGGGCAAGCTTTCCATAAACTCCTAAACAAGTAATCTCATGTCTGTGCCAAATACATAAGGTGAGTATTCTTGAAAGAGAGGCCTGTTCTTGTCAGATAGTAATCATTTAATGAACATAAAGCTTCGATCCTGTTAATGTTAAGGCTCAGAAGTAGCTTCATTATCTGTATCCCAAGGTCACTCTAGTTGCTAACAGATGTAGGATTATATAACAGTGCTTACAGTTTTCATGTTTGTATTTGTTTAATTTGTCCTTTTATGACATCTATTACTTTTTTAACAACTGATTAATTCTTGGCATGACTTTCATAAACAAGTGCAACCACAATGCAATATCTGCATGCAGATGAAAGCAAACTTCATAGCTCTTCTAATACATGGACCAGACACTATAGCTAATTTTTCAAAACTACTGTGTCATTTCTTTGTGCCATATATACCATATGTGCTCATGTTCATGGGCTGTGATTTGCAATATGGTTCAGTCTCAGTCTTTTCTTAACACAGGGTCAGTTGACTTTATTCCTTCTTTATTCTTGTTTCTCTTCCCCTTTCCCTAGCTTAGTTAGACAAATGTTTACAATATGTCATGCCTTGACGCCTTGACTTGTTTTCACTAAATATGCTAATGGTAAATCTTTAATCAACTTTCAGACCTGAAAGAAGCTTCCCATTCCTTGAATTCATAGTGGTACACTGGTTATATGCTCTGCTGAAAACACAGTTCCAGTAATAGTCTCAAAAAAATTTAGCATAAATTCATATTAATGTCCCATTCAAGAATCATGACAACTGGGTGGGGCAAGTGGTGGAATCTGTTAATACAAAAAACAAAACAAAAAACCCCTCCAAAAAGCATTCAATAAGTTGTGTGCTAACAAAGTAAGGCTGACTAGTTTCTGTGTGATTGCTCTCAATAACATTATCTGAGAAAAGCCTTTTTAACAAACAAACAAATGTACCTTTCTTGAAGAATAAGTTTGTTTTCCTTCTTCCAGAAATCTTTGAAGTCAGAACTGAATTCATGCCAAATACTGAAGAAAGAATGTGGGGAAACCTCTTTCTCTCCCATTTTTGCTTTCATAGAGAAATAGGCTGCAGTTTCCAAAAAGCTGTCAAAAAAGCAAAAGCGACAAATGTTTCAGTACCCACTGATGCAAACATTATTTTTTTCTTACTTAACACCCACATAATACTTAATTATTCTTGGTAGCAGATCTAAAAGAATATAACAACAGAACGGTTCTGAGCTCTTCGTGTACAGATACACAATGTCAGATGATTCTTCAGCAAAGTGGGGGTCTGGCATCTATCATAGGTTCTGGTTTTGGCCAAAATATTTTCCATTTCAAAAGCT
>JANHGB010045408.1:9755-24998 GCA_026283785.1 Coracopsis vasa | reverse complement strand
CCACAGATCAAGGGCTGCCACTTACTTTGATTTTAGCAAGGCCTTCAACATGATCCCATGGTGGGATAGACAAATTGTCTTATGCCTGGGATGGATTAACCCAATGCAACAAGCTGGAGGACAACTGGAGAGAAAGCAGTTTTCCAGGAGACATCTGAATCTGAGAGATTTGCAAATGATTGAATAAGGACCCAATCACCACCAGCAAACATGTGGCAATAAATTGTTAGAAGTCAAGAAAAAAGCTCTTCAGAAAAGACTGAAGGAACTGGGTTGTTTATTCTCAATCTTGGAAGACTTCCACTATATAAAAAAGTTTTCAGGCAGGTAATGCTTCAAAGAGGAAAGGAATAACTATTCCCTTGGACTAAGCAAGGTGTTACATCAAGAAAAAACTGTAAAAGTTAAAGATTTGGAAACCAGAATTCAACAATATTGCCTTCCAGTAAACCGATTTCTTCAATTACAACAATCTTTTCCAACTTAACAAATTATTTCCTACATGATATTATATTAAATGCTTTACTGAGTTCTGGTAAATTAACTCTTCTCCTTTCTAGCCATATAAAATTAGTCTTGCACTAGCCTACAATGCATTTTATTTCATTTTGTCTAATTATTCTTTCCTTCATTTTTTTTTCTAGAACTTGGTGTACTGTTCTTAAAACAGGGCTAGTACATCTACTATTCACCAGCCATGAAATATCACCCCTATTTGATAGGTCTATTAAAAACTGAAATGGCAAAGGAAAAATTGCCTTTAGAAATTGAAAACTGTTAGCCTTGGAAAAAAATGATTGTAATATTTCCCTATTTTATAGCATGTTTTTAATCAACTCCACCAATGTGAACTTTCATTTTTAGAGACTTGTAATTCTTCTTTTTAGCTTCTGATTGAAATGTAGCTTATTTTTTATTGATCATATTTCATAAACTCATTACAATCACCTATCTGGTTTTTGTTTACAAAACAGTTGAAGAGCAACAGGAAGTTAATCTTATGCATTTCAGATCAAATTGCCTGAGTCAGGAAAATGAGAACCTTGTAAATAAATGGAAAGGGAAATGGTTTTAATACAAGAGGGAAGTAGAATGGCAAATAAAAAAATAGCTGATTAAGCAGGATGTATTTCAAGAAACAGTAAATAAATCTTGGAAAAATCTCTGAAAGGGAAATGTATGTTTTTCTGTCATGAAAGATGAAAAGGTTAACAGATGATCTTGACCAAACCATGGGCCTTTTTGGATACATGAGAAAAGTACTGGAAATTAAGGTGACAGCTTCCTAAGAAATAATAAAACCACAGAAAGAGAATATAGAAACAGAAAGCACAAGGGCAGGAAATTAAATTCAAACAGCTTGAAGGTGCCTGAAGAATAGTCAGAGATTATTCCAAAACCACATTAATAGGAAGCAAGGAACCAGGACAAGTCTTGGACCAATACTTCACCACAAGGGAGAGCTACAGTCAGTGCATTTAAGAATCCCAAAACAGTTAATGTACTGCTGGCATCAGTCTTCACTGACCTTTTATTTTAAAAAAAGATAATAAAGTGATAAAGGGATCATATCACAGTTAATAGTACCTAGAAAGAGAAAAGACTAAATCAGTCAGCAACAATTCACAGTCAAAAAGAAAAAATATAATCAAAAAAAGGCTATGAAGAGTTTATTTTGGAACAGACATTGCCCAATATATCTCCTCTTAACTGACACAATAGAGTAAAAGATGGCAGAGCTGTGCCTCTCATAGGTCATGTTCTACTTGTTTCAAGATGAAAAAGCTTCTCATTTTAATGGGCTTGTAGTTGGATGGCCTACATGACCCTTTGACATTTCAATACTCATATGAAAAAAGCCTTTCTATTGTGAAGCAGGAAGAAATCTACAGAATTTCAGATATTCCACTTAATTTGCCTGAAAAATTAATTTAAACACAACTCATGTATACATTTGAGTGTTGCACCATCACGGAGATATGCTGTGCTCTGCATTTCTATGCAGTTATCTAAATAACATACACTTAGGAACACAACATGGAAAGGAACACAACATAGAAAGGAACACATGAGCATGGCCACACACTCACATTCTAACTGGCAGAACCAGAAACCCCTGGAGTACACCTCACCTATTTTGCACTGTTGTAGACATCTTAAGATTTTTACATTCAGGTTGATGTAAACAGTGCACTAAAGATAACTATTTCTCTCTATTGATTATGAATAGACTTTTGGGTAACTTGAGTGATGTAATTAATCACATTATCAATGATCAAGTATATTACGTGCAACACATGGTAAGTCATTTTTATTTTTTATTAAGAAAAGTGATGACAAAAGTGATGTCCAGCGATGCTGAAAGTTCAAATCAGAGAATTGCTCTTTGAAGACACCCATGACTGGTTTTATAACGATTTAGCTGTGCTAATTATTACTGTATTACCATTTAAACCACTATAGCTCTCTTGATATTTTCAGCCTGAATATGTGCCACTCTTCTAAGAATTTTCTGGGACTCCTCAACGTAGCACTTCAGCACCCTTGAGTAGTTCACCAAATGATGTATTAACATTACCAGATACACTTTGGTCTCTTTCACCTTTGATCAGAGTCAAGTTATTTGACAACTGTTGCACATTTGTCAAGTTTCACACACTGTGCATGACATTCATGCCTTGACTCCACTCTCAGGCTTCTTCCAGGCACTGGCCAAAGACACCACTGACCTCTGTGGGGTCTTTGCCTCTTCCAAACCCAAACTCCCTGAAAAATCAGTTGTATTTCTGATGCTTTCCAAGAAGCTTATTTAGAAATCCTCTACCTGACATCTTAAGAAGGGAACAAACAAACCATTTCCCAAGTATTACTCTGGGTATATGTTGTGCCTGGGTCTCTCCAACACAAGTAAAAGGATCAGAATCAGCCTTATGAATGAGAAGTAGGACCTATTATAATTGAAAGTTGCCCCAGTTTCTGTGCAATGTGCAGTAAATACTGTAGACTTTAAACAAATGCCAAACGTGGAAAGGTACTTTCACACAGCATATAATTATTATTCCATTTCATTATTATTCCATTTCTAATTATTGTGTCAAATGAGGTGATGCCTTCAGGCCCTAAACAAGAATTTTGGTCATACTGAAATGTACATTTTAGGAAAAAGAAAGCATAGATAATAACTGTGTCACTAAACTTGCCCTAGGATAAGAATGTCAAGAGTATCCATTTGCCCTGAGCTGAACCCCCCAAAATCAAAATTAGATCAACTCACAGTATAGAAATCATATAATGAAAACTCACAGCTTGTAAGTGTGCTATATATCTTGAGATGTAACTTCAAAATAGAGAATGCTTCAGTGCTGTTCACACTTGAAGGTCACCATTAGCTTTCCTTGAAGTTATTACATTTGTAACTGAAGAAATATAGCTGAGTACTAAATTGCTGACATACTAGTACTTATAATTTTCGGATTTAGGATAAAATCTGACAGAATGCACATAAAAAATTCCTGCCATAATCATACACAGGCAACTTTATCAAACCTTGAAGCTCACCTAGCAAATTCATTTGTAAGCCTCAAAATCAAAAATCTCATAAATCCAGTATCAAATAATCAAAAGTATTTATTTCACAGGAGGTACAACTGCCCTTAAAATAAGTTCCTCATTCTAGAAGTGATGTTTCAAAATGAACATTCATAATCAGAAAGACTAATCTTCAAAATTTTAAAAGAATTTTATCATTTGCAGGGCTTTGCATGTATGGCAAAACCAGCTTTTTAAAGTTCATAATAATTTGATCTTCAAATAAAATGTTTCTCAATGTTTTCCATCCATATAAATTTGTCCAAACACTGCTCCCTTCCCCCAAACCATGCCATAAATAAGGGTGATCTCCAGGTAGTGTAAGCTGTTACAAAACTACTGATCTTTTCCCAGCTGACATGCATAAACGCTCCATTATCACCATAGTCTTTATCTGTGTCTCACTTAATTGCATTTATGACATTACCTGTACCACTATCCTAAGGTATCATAGAATCCCAGAACGCCAGGTTGGAGGGACCTCAGGGATCGTATGGTCCAACCTTTCCAGGCAAAGCATAACCAAGACTAGGTGTCCCTGCACCCTGTCCAGCCGAATCTTTAAAAGTGTCTGGTTTTGGGGAACCCATCAGCTCCCTGAAGAGATTATTCTGATGGCTGATTGTTCTCATAGTGAAAAATGTTCCTCTAGTGTCCATCTGGAATCTCCTCAGAAGTAACTTGCGCCCATCACCCCTCATTTTTATCACGTGACTTGTTGTTTCCATCTTCTTTGTTACCTTTTAGTTACTGAAACACATTGATAAGGTCTACCCTGAGCCTTTTCTTCAAGCTGAACAAACCCATCTCTATCAGCCTTTTCTCATATGGCTTCCCAGTCCTTTGACCATCTTTGTAGCCCTCCTCTGGACCCCTTCCAGCCTGTCCACACCTTTTTTGTACAGCGGGGACCAAGACTGAACACCGTACTCCAGGTGTGGCCTGACAAGTGCTGAGTAGAGTGGGATGATTCCATCTTTATGTCTGCTGGTGATGCCCTTGTTGATGTAACCCAGCATCCTGTTGGTTTCCTTTGCTGCAGCTGCACACTCATATTGAGCTTGCTGTTTACCAGGACCCCCATGTCCCTTTCCACAGAGCTGCTCCCCAGCCAAGTTCTGTTTTGTAAATTCACGTGAATTCTAAAGATAACCATAAAGATATCTGAACAGTCCTTAAAGAAAGTGGATGATAGCAAAGGGGTTTTTTGGTAGTTTTGCAAATTACAAATCATCCAGTCACAATTAACTGCTAAAAATGCAAATTGTTAAAGTTCTCAAATCAAAACACAGCATCCCTCACAACACACACAAAAGGCAGTTTAATCAGTAAGAATGCAAGTCATGGATATATTGGGAATTCACACAAACTTTCAGCCTACACACTGAGAAGATAAATGGTAAGTATCTGGAGAACTGCAGAAAACGTAGCACATGTTTTATAACTAGAAAATAAAGTCTTGTGTAAGTGTAACAATACCTAGTCGAATCCAGTTCACCTGCAATAAGTAGACTGAAGAGATGCTAGGTGGCTAAATTAAGCTGAAACTTGCTTCTCCGTAACATAAGCCACAAATTTCAGGGTCACTTCAGGAGAGCAATGACACTACAGCACTGGTGTTGTCATGTTCACCGTCACCTGTAAGAACAGCTGAAGTTCTGAGAGTAGATAGTTCAACAGCTTGACTGTAGCCGAGATACACTCTATGTTTTTAAAGACTTCCTCAGAGGTTCTGGTTTTAGCGCTTAAGTACTCTTTAGATTAAATGAATGATTTTTTTTTCCTGTTGTGAGCAGTCCTCATTTTCAAATTCTTGCTCTTCAACCAGGCATGAAATACTGTGATTCTCTCCTGTCAGTTAACATCACTACTCAGTGCTGACATGTTTAAATTGTCTCAGGTACCAAAAAGAAAGCATTAGCATAAAACTAATTCTCATTCTTACATCTTACAGTTGATAGAACCTCTTAGCAGATAAAGTCCTATTGCTCGTCTGTGCCAAATCATCTTTCAATCTCTATTTATGCATATTAATTTGTGCTTTTATCCCCTTCTAAATCTGCAAAACTGACAAGTGCTTTAAGGCATTACAACAAGCTTTATAAAATCCACATACAGGAATGGATTAGGTCAATATACATATAACAAATACCTCTCTGCCTACCCATCTTTCTAACATATAAATGAATACTGTTCACTAATGTTAAATACTGGAACTTAAATTTTTATGCCTTGCAAAATTTCTAACTCATATTATTATCAACTCAATTAAATGACTCATTAATATTCAAATGAATACTATAGAAAAGTTGATTTATTGCTTCTCGATGAAACAAACCATAAAAGAAAAATAAAAAAGAACCATAATTTAAATTATTTAAAAGCACAAAATGCCAGAATCATATTCAGGAATGTGATGTAAAATACACACCAGGAAACTTAAAAGTTATTTTAATATATTTAAAATTATCTTTTTCTTTGAGCTCTGTACACTGAAAATACCATACATGCAAAACTAGAAAAAAAACCAACTTTTTCTAGGAGCATAGGAAGAGTAAAATACCAGAATGGGTTCTTTCCATTTCCTCTTCTGTAAACTAAAGGTTTTTTCACTTAAGGAAGCTCTGTGGTTTTCACTTAAGGATACACTTTAGTTCCATTACTACCATGAAGACTCAATCACAAGCTCAACTGCTTTCTGAATTGGAGGGGTCTTACACATGTGTTCAACCTTATGGGTAGACTTCGGCAGTTTACATTTTCATACCACTTCCACTGCTCCGTAATCCTGTTGTGTACAGATGAATTCAAAAGCAAAAGAGGGTTTAACAGAGCTGCCATTTAAGCTCATATGATCACATTTGTGAAAACAAACTAATAGTTGTCAGGTGCCTGGTAGCCCTCTGATTTTAAACTACTAATAACAAACCTGTCGTGCTTTCCTGGTCAGAAATTGATGGCTATTCTGTTTGAAGGGAGACCCCATATGCAGAGACAGCCACAGAAGAGGCAGCAGTTTCTGTAACACTGCGTGCCCCTTCCCAGGCCTGGGGTTATGCCTCCCCAGACACAAAAATCTCCCTGGCTGGCATCTGTAATAAAGCAGAACACAGAAACTGGGCAAGCCAGACGGACAGCTGTGGCATCCTTCACTTTAACATCTGCATTATAAAGCTACTGTTGCTTTTGTCAAACTAGATTTTGTGGCATTTGGCTGGATTTGGATTACTCAGTGCAAGTCCCACGTTTAGTACATTTCTCTTTAAAAAGTTCTCAAGCTACATCTCTTATGCTTCAGTTGCCAACCTCTTCAACATATGTTTATTTTCCAATATTTAAGCAGTACTTAACTGCTTTCCTTATTAATGTAATGATCTATCAGCAGTAGGTGAGCTCTACAGAGCACTATCTTTTTCTAGCCATAATAACCTGGACAGTTGCACAGACAGCATCTTGTGTTTGGCAAATGCAACAAAGTATGAAAATATTAGCCAGGCTATACTGAGACAGAGGAAGTAAAACTGATTTCAGGCTGGCAAACAAGACCTATCCGTGACAGCACTCACTAAGACTCTACCTTTTGCCTTCCCAACTGTATGCCTAGTCAACATAAAAACCCAAGGATCTTCTTTCCAGGCAACAGATTTGATCTCAAGCAGTAAATATTTGTGTCTTTAGCCCTGTGGAGCCTTGTTTGAAAATACCATAGTCTGACTCAACTGCTTTGCTTATGTTTGCAATCACTTGTCAAATGCTAGAACACATGCTTAACCATATTACTGCAGTAACAAGTGGGTGCTCGGGCACTGAGATTTTCTGCTTCATATCTTCTGTAGGCTTGTATTTGAAAGGTGTGATGCTAGGACATGCCAGCTCCCCCTAAAACTTATGCTCAAACTGGCCAAGCCTTTAGACAATGTCAATTGGCATTTAAGAGAGATGAATTGGCATGCAGCAGTTCACACTGCATTGCAAAAACTAACGCATAGAAAACAGTTCTGCATGTACAAGATAGATGCAAAATAACTCTTGCTCAGCATCCCACAGGGCTGGCTACCTCGGCCACCTCTTCTGTGTACCTTTGAGACAGAGACATGATCCTGTCTTCTCCCTTTCAGTGTTTTTTGGCTACCCTGCAGTACGGTACTCTGGCAGCAGTGCTATACGTTTACTTAGCTCAGAAGCTGCAATGACCCTCAAGGGTGATGGGGAGGGAGAAGCAGCTCCTGACTGCCTTCACACAATTCATACCCATGTAAGGTCCAGCCATCATCTACTCCCAGAACTCCAGCAATGAGGAGCAATGTGACACTATTCTGACAGGCCAATATAAGCCAGTGTTGGTGTTGCCAAGACCTCTGCTGAGCTCTCATTGCCTTTGTCATTTAACAAGGAGTAATTTCCTTTAATTCAATCTAATGCCATCTATTTTCAAAAAGGGAACACACATGAGTGCATGTATGTATTATACGTAGGTTTATAAAAGGAGGGAAAACAAACATGTATCACAAAGCACAGTTTAATGAGCTCATCCCAGCCACTGAATGTATCTAAATGTAACAGCAATCCAGGAAATGCATGGGGAGATTCAAGCATGGGGTGAAACACCAGCACAGAGTTCAGACCAAACTCACAAGGTTGCCTTTTCTTCCTTTTCCCTGTTCTCCTAGCGGTATGAAATACTTCTCCTGGCATGAGTCAGACACAATTTTCACCATTACCTTTAGCACAAGTTATTATACAGAGCTGTGGTTCCAGGCAATAGGCTACAGCATCAGCAAAAAGGTCAGAGAAACACAAAAAGTATCTCCAATAGAAGAACTAGAAAGGATTTCAAAAAGGGTGATAGAAGCAATGAAAATGCCTTAACAAGACAGCACTTCAGCTAGATGCTTCCTCTGCTACCTGGTCAGAGAAATGCTGCCAAAGGTAGTGAGTCTAAATATGATTAAATACGAAACAACCACTTCGGTGTTTTAAACCTTAATTCATTTTAGCTATTCACATTTTTTATTGCTTGTTCTAAACACAGACTACTGGGCATCTTTTAAGAAAAGGATGCACAAAAATTCAGATCCTCAGTAGAATAATTCTTATTTTTTATAGTACAGAGTTGGCAATAAAACCCCATCAAGTTGCAAAGTATGAATTGTAGATGGGGAATGATGCATCAAGTAAAATGACCTCAATATTTCCACATGCAATGGAAGTAAAGAAAGAAGAGAGTGGAAGAAATAAAAACAATAGTTTATTGAATTAGGGGAAATACACCTGCATGGTTTATCTGTAAAACGTACTGGTTGCAAGCCTGCAACAGGGATACGACGGATCAGCAAGCCCTCCAGTCGGAACTGAACTAACACTCCAACATAGGCATGAACTGTGCTTTAATCATATTTGTCAACTTCATGGGGAAGGGCTCTGAACGGAAGAAAATTGCCAATAACATAAGGAGAAAAACACAGATTTTAACATCATGGATTCTCCATGCTGAACACAAATGTCTCATGATTGAAGGAGAACCAGACTAGTATGGTAAGTTATGAGAAGATGCAAGGGACTGATATGAAATGAAAGCCATGTAAACAACTGACTAGGAAAATGACAACTCACTACCTCAGAACTACTCAGAGTATGGGAAAAAACACTAAAGGTCTCTTGAATGTCTGAAAAGGAAAGAGCAATAGGAGAACCTGCTACAATTAGGCAAGTGACTAGGGTTTAGTGAGAAAAGAACTACCTTCCGCAGAAGCGGCACATACACGTCCTGCTCAGCACGCAAGAAAGAACAGACAAGAAGTTGTCTCTGCATCACAAAAAAAAGCAGAGGAGGGTATAACTATGTTAAAGACAGCAATTAACCTAGAGATAATTGTTTCCCATAAAACAGATATGCAATAATATATAAAACACAATTCCAAAAAGGTAATGGGTATGTTTACTCTAGTAGTCACATTTGACTGATTAAGGATCTTGTTTATCCATTTGTTCATTCATCATATTCTGTAACACAGTGAAATGTGTCCATCAGCAATATGAATGTTGGTCTAACCAAGTACTTCTACAAACTGAAAACTACCCGAAATAGTTTCAGTTGTAACTCAACCAAAGATGAAATGCTGATGGTAACTAGCAACTCTGGTTTTTAACAAGTTCAGAGAAAAGAGTAAATCTAAAGCAATTTTTCCTTCTTCAGTAAAATAAGAATTTTCACAGTAATTCTAGTTTCAGTACAGGAGTCTTTTTTTTTTTTTTACCCTTATCTGCTTGTGGGAAAATAATGCAATGTGCCTGCCTATACTCTTCATGCATCTGTGTTCAAAAGTAGTAATTCTCATTATGTAAGCATGATGTATTACTAATTAAATAGAAGAACCAAGGCAATATGATAAAATTTACCTTAAAAGTGCTTAAAAACCGAAGTGGTATTCAACAAAACGAACAGCTGAGTGCTGCTACCCAGAAAAAAACTAAAACCAATTTAAAAGCATTAAACTGAATCCCATGAAAACACGGAGTGAGCAGAGTTATTTCTATAGATGTTACCCACTATCTGCTGCAATGTAGCCTGAAGAAATATGTATTCAGCACCAAAAAAAAACTCAAAAAAAATCAAAAACTGAAAAAAAAAAAACCCCAAGAAAATCCCAAAAGGAAGCAATGTAAAAAAAAGAAAAGTAATTACTTTAGTTTATTTTTAATAATTGCAATTACTGTTATTAAAAAGTAATTACTCTGTAAGAGTCATGGAATAGTTAGGGATGGAAAGGACGTTAAGATCATCAAGTTCCAACCCCCCTGCTGTGGGCAGGGACACCTCACACTAAACCATGTCACTCAAGGCTCTGTCCAACCTGGACTTGAACACTGCCAGGGATGGAGCATTCACAACTTTCCTGGGCAACCCACTCCAGTGTCTCACCACCCTCACAGTAAAGAACTTCTTCCTTGTAAAGAAACAATGATGATGTTTATTGTTCTCTGCTATGCACAAATGAAGTATTTGATATCCTGACCTCAGGGACACGTTTAGTGAAAATTGGTGGCAAGTCGTACATGCAATTCCCACACAAATTGCCTTTCTCAGACCTAAGGTGTAGAAACAATTCCAATAAATAGCACAATGTAAAAGAGAGACCTAAGGTGATAGGTCAAAAACATAAAATGAGACCTTTAACAGTCACTGTTACTGCGTAATTGCAGAATATCTTCTGTGACAACTGTAAAATTTCAAGAACCTTCTGCTCCCACTACTCAAAAGAAAAGAAAAAGCGCTGGCATCCACTGAATACTGTGTTTCCTTTGATCCCACAGAAAAGAAGAAATCCGTGGGCAAGTATATTTGAAAATAACATTAGTTATTGACGTTGTCCAGTTAGGTAGTAATAATAGGACAACATAGGGAAGCTTTTACAACTACTTGACAAAGACTGTTATTATATCTAAATGGAAATCAAGAGGTTCACTTTCACAGCGGAAAATAAAGTTTCGAAATACACTGAGGAAACCTCAAGAGCTTAATCTTCAAGAAAAAACACAAGGAAGAGCCAGAACAATGGTTCCGACTTGCTGACATTTTTCTGGGAGGTAGCAACTGTGGACTGAGATTTCTGTTCTGCCCACGTTGAAACACGTCTTGCAACTCAGTCTTTGACACCACACAAACATACCTTATTACTCAGCAATTCACCATGGTGAAACAAAGAAATGAGAATTCTTCCTAAGGGGTATTTATTCAAACTGACATATGAAAGCAGATTTTGGAGCACTTGACATCATGGTGCAATTGTAAACATCACCTGAAAATAGTTCCTACTTAGTTGTACTTATTATCAAATTATATTGAGTTTGCAACATGCTCAAGAAGAACTATCATTTAATTAAAACTTTTGTTACATAGAAACATCATGTTTTATAACTTAACACTAATACCCACAGATATCAGTGAATCAAAACAAAAAAACAATGTAGGCATTTTTTAGTGTTCCACAGAACAAAGAAAAACTACATTTTCCTAATGAAGGGAGGCTGAATTGTAGTTTCGGTCACAAGTGCCTTGCCTGGGCTGAACCTGAGAGAACACCATCATCTGAACACGAACACACAGATGATACAATCTGAATGCCGCTGCCTGCCAAGGCAGTCATGTCACACGTATTACGGAAAAGAGTTCAGCAGAGAGCTGAAACTGTCCTCCATACAGTCAGATTTGGGGGAAAACAAAAGCAGTTAATATCAAATTGACTCACATGTAATTGAGGGTGGCTTTAACAAGCCAAGTTAAACATTCTTGTTTCAGACATATTGAAACACTTTGGATAAAAAGTAAATGCTCAGTATTTCTGAGAACAGTGTTGACAAGACTTGTTTGGCAAAATAAACCAACTGAAACTGTAATTCTTTTAACCATGAATACAGATACAAAACAGTAGCATTATACATGAAGAGAAATTCCGAATTTACTCAGCTTTCACTTTTACATAGGACTTGAGAAAGTGGGAACAGTGTTCCCTACTGGAAAAATGAAATTGTTCTGTTTTGCCAAGAGTACAAGGCAACACTCTAGAATGATGGGGGCGAGGAGGGGGAGATAAAACACTGACTTGCAGAGATTCACTTACAATTTTACTTACTTAGAAGTTGGGTTTTTTCCCCCATGATCCTCTTGTAAGCGTTATACTATGTAGTCTCTGGAGCAGCAGTAAATGTACAAGTGTGAGGAACGAAGAATCACACCCTCATGCAGAAATAATCTCTGGGATATAAAGTTAACCTAGACAATTTTTCTTTTCTCTGGATGCTGCATATGAAAAGTGTCATGAAATAGTTTCTCAGTCCCTCTTCCCCATGATGGGGGGCTCTCTGCAGTATCCAGGCCCAGGGCACAAGAATGTACAGCAGCTTCAACTGGCTTTGCTGTTTTCTGGAAATTACCTTGAATTTTTAGGAAGATGTTGATTGATGATTGGAAACGGGTAGCAAAAAAGTAGTTTTTATTTTGTACATCCCTAACTTTCTATGTTCCTTTCAAACATTCTTTCCAGTTACAACATTTTTAGCATCTTGGTTTTTTTTGATTTTTTGGGGGTTTTTTATTTGGTATTTACTGCATCTTGCATTTTCAGAATGGATACTTTCAGATGTACATAATAGCAGTATTAGATGCTTTCTTGTTCTCTTCCACCATGTGTCTCAGTCCTGAGCTCAGGGGTTATTAAGCAGAGCAAGAGGCAAGGTGATTCTATTGATCACTGAATCTTTAGCCAATTCAGCGATACCAGTGGGTATAACTGAACACATTCCCCTAACAATTCACTGTTTATATTCAGGACAAACGCTGTAAGTCCAGCAACATGCAACTATGCTCAATGAGTGTCACAGAAAAATATGCTTTCCTCACACAAACAGATGAGATATTATGCTGATAAAGCTGCAACAATCTTGACTGTTTGTTATCACCACATAGCAGAGCAACACAACCCCAGCAGGTAGAGAGGCAGAATCCCAACACCAAAAGAGCCAACTCACACCCCATACAAGCCAAGAAGCAGCACCCTGCTGCTGGGTCCAGTTGTGAGCCTGTACACAAGGATGAACTCAAATTTTCAGGTAGCATTCAGCACTCCAAACCTTGTTCCTTATTTCTTACAATAAGAAGCAGCCAGCTGTACTGTGCCAGTGCCCAGGGGCTGCCTGGCTGGTAATTCGTATTTGGGGTAACATTCTCCCTTTCCCAGTAGAACACTGATACATTTAAAAGAACTATTCCAGATAAAGAAATGACCTCTCACTCAGAAAAGGCAATGTGCTGCTGCATCTCTCATGCAATTTAGATTCACCAAAACTGTCCTCGTGTCTCCAAATGAGACTTCTATCTACGGGGTCTTTCAGCCTTGAGGAGAAAATGGTATGCTATGCTTAGCATGGGCCGGATCCTTCCTTAAACTCCAGGAAGAGTTTCTAGCCACCTGAGACAAAAACTTGTATACTTGTAAACAGTTTGTGAATGGAGAAAAGTCATTCTGCATGAACATTCAAGTGGCCTAGATATTGAAAATTAAGAATTTAATTAATTCCTGAACAGAAAATGTTCCTGTTTTCTATGTAAACTTTATGCCAGTTTTATGCAATTAATGTTTTAAAATTTTAAATAATTGCAGAGCAACACCCTGGTTATAACTAAGGTACAGTATCAACTTCAATTTGAACTAGCCTGCATGCAGACTGCAGAAGCATGAAATTAATTAAAGGTGATAGAGCCATGAATGTAACTCAAGAGGGAAGAACGTGATCTGATATCACAGAATGTTACTAAACAGCCTTAACTGTAGGAAATCCTATTTTGAGACAAAGTTACACTACCACTAACAATGCTACTTTACCCATGACAACCAACTGGAAAATCAGGAAAGAGGAACTGAAGTTCTGCAAGATCTTTTGTGATGCTTATGGAATCTATCATTAGGGTTTACTTTAAAAAAAGTCAGATTTAATACTTTTGCAAACTGCAAGTAAAGATTCTAATGAAAATGAAAGATTACGCTCTAGTTGCTTAGCTCAAATTTGAATTTAAGATTAGAAACAAGATTACTTTTGATAAAAGACAAAACCATTTACGTCTACATATGTATCCTGTTCTTCTTGCTTCTGCTCACTAATGCAGTGCAGATGATTAACATGCAGAGTATCCCTCTTAATTCTCCCAAAAAAAGTCAATCTAAATGTTGTATAGATCAGTAGCCAAAGGTCAGAAAATTCATCTATATAAATATATATATGCCAGATTTTAGCTTTCATCAAAGACATACATGCTGATTTTCACTATCACAGATTTCACATTCCTGTAGTCTATTCCCAAACACAAACAGTGAAACACAGCACAAAATACACATTATGGGATATTGAAGACTGATAATAATATTCTTCACAGACACATGAACACAAACCCCACTGAAGTCAGTGCCAATGCATCTGCATGTTGTACAATATAGATTTGCCATTTGTCAACAATCTTCTGCATTTTAGCCACCAGCATGATTTACCCAGTCCTGAAACAGATCTGATGAGCCAGCCCCTGAAGATGCCTGTCTCTTTCATGCACTACAGAAAGAGCCCAGACCACAGGGTCAGGCTAAATGCTTCATTTCAGACAAACCTCTCAGCCTCTTCTACATTTGCTGCCACTCCTGTTACAAAAGCAGCAGTCAGGGATGCATCAACTAGAAGCCTGAAGACCATCAGAGAGATGAAAGCAGGTACCAGCAAGATTTTTACCTTACAACCTCAAATCCCATGCCTAAATCAAAAGAAGGTGGTAAAGTTCCTGACATTTTACTAAAGTATATAGATTTTGAAAATAAACTATGGATGGATGTGGAGTTTCTACCAGCCTTACTATGTTTTATCCGCAATATGCAATATCTATAACCTGATCTAGAAGTTCAAGATAAATGAAATTAGGAACATAGGAACATGAAGCATCAGAAGCATACATCACCACCACTAGGAGTGCTCCCGAGTTCCTGCACCTTCCTGTAGGCACGCATGCATGCTGTCTTTGGGGTGATACTTGGACATGCACTATTCCTCCCACCCCGTACTCCAGTTTCAATGAGAAGGAAATCCAGACAGGAACTGCATCATGTACCCCACAGC
>JANHGB010045407.1:11373-25326 GCA_026283785.1 Coracopsis vasa | reverse complement strand
CGCGGGCAGCCCCGCCGCCGCGCACACGCATGGCAGCCGCGGGCAGGGCTGCGGCGCCCCTCCGCGCATGGAACGGCACGGCAAGGAATGGGTGTCCCGCCGGGTGGGAAGCGGGGCTGGGGTAGGGCTCTCACTGCCCCGCTCCACGGGAGCCAGAACACTTCCAAGGGCTGAGAAACGTGAAGTTCGTGCTCAAGCCCCTGGTAGTTTCTGGTTGTTTTCGCTTCAGAAAGGGGGTTCCTGGTGGGAAGCTCTGAGGGAGCATCTTTAAGATGCCCCTATGCTTCATCATGTGTTAGGCATGAGGTAAGGTTTTTCCGTGCCGATGCTGGTGCCGCATCAGTCACAGTTTGTGAAATGAGAAGGTGTACGACAGAGCACTCGCCCATCAGCTGCCAGTGGGGAAAGGCTGTATGCCCAGGCCTGCCAGCTGAAGCAATTTGCTGTTAGGAAGCAGCACCCAGCTGGATTTAGACAATCTGTGAAATTCACTGCCACGAATCACTGAATTGGAGACACTGTGGCACAGCTGTGGTATAGCTCCATGTTTCCTGATGCCATTCACAGTGCACTGGGTTAAGGGTATCACCCCTTCACACACTGCACAGTGCAGGCCCAGCAGTAGCAGAGGGTGTCTTCTAGCTGAGGAGGCTGCAGAGATGACATTCATGAAGCAGATGAAGGTGTGCAGTAGACTCCTGGGACATAGTGGGGGAAAGAAAACTGGGGGCAAGACAAGACAAGACATGTTTGTGACAAAACATACCTAGGCTCCACACAAACCCGTACCCAGACATACACAGGTTTCTACTAAGAGCATGTGGAAATAGCACATCCTGGTGCTTTGAAGTTAACAGTTGATATTGGTAAAGGTATATGTATAGCTGGAGCTGTACAAGTCTCAGCTACCTGATGAGCTAAAACTCTGAAGGCTATTCAAGAAGGATTTTACCTCGAATCAGTGCATTATGTATCAGTTCAAAGAGCAATATAAGAACTGTAGTTCTTCATCTCTTTACTCTCCCTTGGAGAAAATGAGCATCTCACAGTGAAATACAGGTTTTCCATTAAAAAGGATAAGTATTTGGCCGGTTTTCAGCCAAGAGGGTGCTTTATCTCTGAGATATCTTTGCTGCTCCTTTTAAACAGGAAAATTTGGAAACTACAGAGCATTTCCACCCAAGCATCATTTCCTGAGCAGGTGAACTTTCACCTCCCCAGCCAGCACAGAGAGGGAGTTCAGGTTAGTAAGAGCTCTCTTAAACTGAGCAAACACAACAGAAGCACAATTATATGATACAGATGATTCTTCTGAGGCAATAAGATGTTGGCTACTACAAGTGGCAGGACAGAGCAATAACGCAGCAATTCCTATTATCTGTAACAGGAGAATCTTTATTTTTACATTACTGGTTTGATAGCTTTAATTTTTGTAATCAGAATAGCAAAAGATAATGTCCCCAGTGAGCTAGTGCCATTTCTGTTTCGCACCATTTCAAATGCAAAGAGCTGGATTAAAAATCTGCCTTCAACATGAATGGGGGCATTACAGTCTCCTTTCAAGGAGGAAGAGACGAGTGAGCTATCAGTGTCGATAGCTGCTATTTAGCCCTTGTTTCTGCCATTTCTTCTTATCCCCACGTGTTTGTGGCCATGCTTCTGACACCATTCAGCCTAAGGAAGAACCACCAAGTGCTCTAGGCATCCATCAGCCACCCCAAGTGAGCAGGAATAACGCTGCTTCAGACAGCACCAGGAAATCAACATTCACTGGTGCTGGAGGAGTTTGGCAGGCATCCCTGTCAGCCCAGGAAAGACCAAAGTGAGTGAGGAGCAGCAAGAGGTGAAGCCTGAGGCAAGTCTGACCACAGAGAGGCAGAGGGGAAGGAGGTGCTCTGCTTCCACTTCATTTCTGGATGAGGTAGATTGCCTGAAGGGCTACAACAGCTCAGTGACCAAAACTGACATCTGTAATCGATTTTAGTGCATCCTTCTGAGCTGAAGTGGAGCCAGAGCTATGATCAATGGGCTGGACTTAAAGCTCTGAGCTGCTATTACACAGCACAGACTGTAAAATACAGTAGGATTTGTCCCCTGACGATCCCCCCTCAGTGTTTCACAGTCACAGATTTTGCCTCAAACCTGTAGGGACTCACCCTGAGTTGCCTCCGCTGGGGATAACCCCTCACCATCACCGGCACAGATGGGCTGGAAACGAGTCAGCCAAATGACACAGTATCTTTTTTTCTCTATAAGTCCTCACAGAGCTGCCTCAACCTCCCTGCGCTGCCACTGCAGCTCTCCTTAGCAGTCATCCCCCAGAACAAAGATGGAAAGCACCAGCACTCATCTGCGGCCATCCAAAATGTTAGTACTGTGTCTTTATGTGATTAAGTGCTTGGTTTGTTTAAGGTTTTTTATCCCATTGAGGTATTCCTTCTCCATATTTTACCTGCTCAAAAACGAGGTCAGAAGGAATTGTCCTAGAGATGTGGCTGTTGGGTAAGTAAGTTTAGTCCTTTAGTTAGATTCCAGAAAGGGTTGGAAAGGATGGAGCTGTGATTGTAACTGAGGGTAATAAGAGAATTTATCTGTGGCAGCAAAAAAGACACAATGCAGGTCAGCTGCAGTTGAATGGGTATAGGGTGGTCAGTCCATGTGGGAAAATAAGAGCTTAAGGCAGAAGTCTGCAATTAATTATTTTAAAATATAAAATGGCAATCACTAGCATTGAGATTTGGCTGGCAGAACATCATTCCAGGCTGTAAGTACATATTGCAATACATCCTCCAGGCCTTCTGGACACAAACCAGCTTCCTTTTTCATTGGCCACAAGGAAGAACTATTGCTTCCCAGCCCACAGGTATCGTGTTGTTACGCGCAATTCTGCATGTAAAGTTAAGAAAAATTAATTCAAACATCATCCAACAAAATGCTAAAGGGAGTTCTGAATGCCTTGTAAGGCACAAAACTATTAAACGCTAAGATTTAACAATGACCTTATTGTGTCCTTATGACAGATAATAGCCTAAGATATGTGGCATCTCTAATTTTAATTAATCTCGTAATATTAACGGGATCAAAGCTTCAAGCATTTTCAAATAAACACGTGACTACTGATTTTACCCATTTGTTAAACCCCATTTTACATCAGATAAGACATTCGGCCAGTTTCTTCATACTTGGAGTATGCTGTTCCCCTGTTTTAACTTAGAAATACTAATGAGCCAAGATTTCACAAAACTAAGGCATGTATGGGTGACCTGGTGAGGCGTACATTATTAAACCATGTGAGAATACACAAATTCAAAGAAAGGTTTTATCTTCTTAGGTGTTAATATAGATGTCTTGCTGTTAATATTCAGGAGTAAATGAGTTCCTGAATATTTTCTAATCTATTCCCAAGTGTGCTCTGGTCCCTACCTGGAGACCCTCCTCTTCACTGTGACATTGCCTCTGCTTGGCTCTGCAAAAGGCTACCCCCTCCCACCTCTCTAGGTAGATTTGTATTAGATATCTTGATTTCATCACATCGTTTCATCCCTGTCTAAAAAGGCCACCTTTCTCACCTGCATCTGTCTGAAGAAGGTGATCGCAGTCCACTCAGTAATTGCAGGAAAGCAATTATTCTAAACAGAATACTTTACGGTGATTGCTTAGGAGAGAGGCTTGCCTCATAAGTGTGCTTTCAAGAACATGTATGCAATTAGGAGGATAATTATTTTGATAAATTCTGAGCCACTAACAATTATGATGGCTCAAGAAAAGCAGCCCTAAAATTGTTGAGCCCTGGTTCTGCAGATGCTAAGTGCTGAACTTTCAACTCCTGCCGGATTCAAATGAGAGCTGAAGGCATTCAGTTTCTCACAAAGTCAGGATTTAAGAAGAGGCTTTCCCTTCCCTAAACATAATCACTTTTTCTGAGTGGGAAGGGGATGGGGGGCACCCTGAAGAAAATGACAGGAACATGAGCAAACAATTCTTTTCCTTCTCTCAGCCATTAGCGCTGACAGCCATAAAATCACATCTGGGACCAATACACAAACGCTACTAACCAGCCAGCAGTGTGGTTTTACCAATTAGTGCTAATTACATTTCATTAGAAAAAAAACTGGCAGCATAGGGAAGGTGGAGCTTGAACTACTCTTTTGTTTCCTACTGGCCTACATAACTAATGATGAGAAGTTTTAGTTAACAGAAAGCCATACTTCATTTTTATTTACAACAACATAGTTTAGAGGAGATTACAGAATACAGGCTATCTGGCTAATGGGAGAACTGGACTACACGTACTGGGAGGTCTGTTCTTCAGCTGAACACATGGAGGTTTTTGCACTTTTCTGATTATAGCCAAATTGTACTTGCCACTACTTCTGTGACTACACTCCTATGAGACAGTAATTTCCAGCAGAAGAATGCAAAGTGAAACTATTGCAGGACCTGAAACAATTCAAATAGGTTATGAGTGCTTCTCTTTTCATCCCCCTGTGCAAGAAGAGGCTAGCAAATACAAAATGCAAATGCAGTGTTTGATTTGCAGCAACATTCTGAGTGTGAGTGGTATTCATCACCCTTCACTGTAAACTCGTGATTAATTTTCCTATGCCCACACTTGACACAATTAATTTTATTATGATACCTGAAGTTCTGCATGAGAGGACCCAGTGTCTCACCTCCAGCTCATTCACTACTCACCGAAGGCTGGTCTGTGTAAAGGAAGGTGCTCAGGCCCATCCATTTTCTAGCTAGGAACATTCCCAAACCATACCTTCCGGCCCGTTTCACCAGTCTGGGAGAGGCAGCCAAGAGCAGAATGAGGAGGCACACATCTGACCGCCACTGCACCTTTGGGCTGGGCAGCACAGCCCATTGCACAGGGAACCTCACAGGGACAGCAAGACTCAAATTCCTTCCTACCACTGCCTGAACTTACACCTACAAGCACATCCCTTGAACTCAGCTTCCCCAAAGGGAAGGGTACCTGCAGTCAAATCACAACCTCCAGACCCCAGCTCAGCTGCAGTTTAACTCAAAGACACTTCACCATTTCTTAGCAAAAACTCCCATGGGTTTGGGGGTTCATTTCAGGGAGTGGGCTCAGCCTTGGCAGCAGGGATCTTGTGCTTGCCTGGGGAGTGGTGTACCTATATGTGCTGCACTGACAGGAGCATGAAAGCTAGCATGGTGCTTCCAATCAGAAGGGTATCTTTCAAACCTGAAGGGATGTGCCTTCCCTTGTGCAAACCGACCAGCTGAGCTTTCCACTCAGGTACAGAATAAATCTGCTTCCACGGCCCTTGGATTCAGGCCCTTGCATCTCATGTCTCTGCAGAGTTTGTGTGGACACAGTGTGTTTGCCTAGAAGCATTTAATTAACCATGTAGGGAAGTAAAAAAATGTGCACTACCTTTTTCCTTGCATAAAGAGCAGCTTTATATATTCCTTCAGGACACGAGGAAAGAAGAAGGAATTGGAGTAGAGTCCCCATGAGAAAGGAGAATGAAATAGCTGAAGGAAATGCGTTCATGCATATTCTTTGAAAAGCTATGGCATGAGTAAAGCTTCTGTTTGAGAATCCTTCCAGTGCAAATACCTGTACCTTTAGAATCCTGAAAGCAGAGTAACAGAAAAAGGTAAAATGTCACAACCTTACAGACCTAAATAATGGCTTTCTAAGTTGTTGAGATTTTTTTATATTGGGTCCTAACCAAATGCCAGGCAAAACCTTGACTTCATAACACATGATCAAATTCGGGAAGAACTGATTTACATGCATCTTATATATTCCATATCTACACATTTTTATGTTTCTTGATAAATACAGCAATTTGTGTTAACTTCATTTCGTAGCAAAGACATGCAAAAGGATGGTTACATCATTGTTACACTAGAATGTTTGTAACTTGCTTTGTTCTGATGCACATACTAAAACCCACAGTATCAAGTTGCAAAACTGTAATAAAAATATGTAATGTAAAGGAACAACCACATAGTGCAAATTAGTGTAATCAGAAGAAAAGGATCAGAAACAAAAACTTACTAGACAACAGTTGGCATTAGCAGCCTTTGAAGAAGCAGAGATTTGGATCTGAGTTTTTCTCATCTATAATTTCCATGTTTATTTCTTACTTTTTTTTCATGGAGCCACAAAAATAACTCGATTCAGCTATAACCGCCTTACCATCAAGTTGTATCAGTTGTACCAGCTGCTCATATGGTTGTCAGTACAGGCAACAGTTCAGGTTTGTTCATGTTTCTCCTTGCATGTGATCCTTTTTTTCCTTCTTGGGGCTGCATTTCTGTAGTTGAATATCTGTTGGCTCTTATCAGGTGTGATGATTACAAATCTCAAGCTGTCTAGAAAAACCATGATCACCATTACTTCATGCTGTTACCACCCTGAAATTCGCAGCAACAACAGTAGCTTGAATTGAAGAGAAGGCCAAACTAGATTAGGTTAGGTTAGTTTTTCTCCTTTTGCAAAAACAAAAACCCCAAACAAACAAAAAACCTCCCTCCCCTCTGTAGTCCATGCAGAGGAAACTGTGTGTTGAGAGCCACTGGGCAACTGAAGAGGGTTGAGGAAGTGAGAAGGGGAGTAAGAAAAAAAGGGCATGGTTGGAATTGGGGTGAGTTCCCCTTTGACAATCTGTTTGGCAGCAAAAGACATGAGAGAGAAAGCCCTCTGTAGTGTAAAGGAGAGGGCAGCATTCTGCTGACACTTTGCACGTGGCATCAGCATGGACTGGAAAAGTCTCTGACATGATGTACCTTCCTCTCTTCTTCATGTTCCTGCCTTCTCCACACAAGGGTTACAGCACCCTCCAGGGACAACTGTTCCCCAGAGCAAGGGCTGAAACCCTACTTGGCTACACAGAAGAAGGAGGTCTTGTCTTTTTCCTGAGTAAGCTGACTTTCAGGTTTTTGGATGCTCATGGTACTCATATAATTCTTCATGCTTCCTAATGAAAAATTAATCCATCTAGGTCTAGTCTTCCTCAACAGGTTAAATTGCCATAAAATTAATGATTCCGTTTTATTAAGTCTAGTGCCATTTAAAAGCTTTGCCCTTCTTCGTAATTAGGTGTTAAGGTTATATTATTTATACGAGGTGATTGTTTTCTTTACAGGGTAGAACACAAACTGAAACATAAACTAATTTTTCTGGTAGAGGAATGTCAACACATTTGTGGTACATAAAGCATCAGGTATTATATACAGGGATGGGACTGTGTATGATAATGATGATAGCACAAGCTTTGGACTACACGCTTTCAAAATGTAATACTAATTAGATCTGATCAGACCTTCTGTGTGTCCCTGATCATTCCATATCTCTTGTTTGCTCCAGTATATTCTGAATGCTGAAGCATGTTAGCATTTGGTTAAATACAAGTTTCTGGAAAGGCATCCAGTTGTCTTATGGCAGTTTGTTCAACTAGTTATTTCCTGTGGGAAAGTAAGATCCTCAGCTATCCAACTTGAATCGGTTAACTTCGGCTCCCAAACAATGATTTCTCAGAGCCTTTTTCATCTGGACTCTGGAGTCCCTTCATAACTGCAGTTTTTCTCCCTCAAATAAATCAATAGCACATCAACAGCTCCCTGAGCTGGTGGTCCATGCGACCTGGACCTGCTCAAGGCACTGCACCCACTGTGCAGGGGTGAAGAAGCTTGCCCCCGGGTGGAAAAGGCTTTGCTCCTCCTGGGAGAAAGAGCAGGGATAAATGGACAGTCATCCTTTGGAAGGTGTTTCCTTCTCTGGAGCAGCATACTTCAGGCTTGCTTTCACTGCTGAGAAACTCGTAGCAGCACCCCACTGTCCTGCAGAGTGGTAGCTCCCTACAAAGCTCCTAATGAAAAGCCCAAACTGTCTTGTGCCCAGCCAGAAGGAACTGAAAGAATTCCTTGTCCTGCGGTTTTGTCCCCTCTCCATTCCCCACACTTCACAAATTCTCATCTATAATTTATTGTTATATGTTACCCTTTTTCTCATTGATTGTACATTACAGCTTGTTCCTAATTGTTGCTTTCATTTTTTTACAGAGTCTGGGTGGCCTTTCAGGCAGCACTGTCATCTTTCTTGGCACTGGAATCACAGCTTTTTGGCTATTTAATGAGCTCTTCTTGAAAGAGCTCGCAGTTCTCCATCACATTTGCTCATTCTGGTTACTTTTTCTTCTCACTATCAGTCTCACCTTTTTCTTCATCTTTGGGGAACTTGTCTTTCTGAAACATACAAAAATGTGTAAAAATCTGTTCTCATTTATCCCCAGTTTGAATAGTAGCAAGCAGTGAATAATGTTCCCTGCTTGACCACTTAGCTTTACCTGTCACAGAAAGGTCCAGAGCAGATTTGGTGTAGGATGGGTGTTCTAGGTTAGGAAGTGACACTTGTAACTTTTAGAAATAATACCTTCAAAATAGTCTTTGAGGTTATTGTAGCTCTTTCCATACACAAAAAAGCTTCTGAAGAAAAGAGGAATTGTATATGTGAAATTTTATGGCAATCGATTTGAATTCAGGAATTATTGTTCAGTCCATCATGGTCATGTCAGAAATTATTTTGCTAACATTTGAGACTGTTTGGGTAGCAGCTTGTATTTCAGCTGATGATTTATTTATGAATCTGAACAGAAAGGTTATTTATGACTGCAAATATGGGATAAATTGTAAAATTTTACCTAAACCCAAAATTGAATCACAAAACTTCAGCCTCTGTTTTATTCACAAGCTTCCTTCCTAATATATTATTTAGCAAACACAACATTATCTCATTAGATGTGGTCTTTGCCCCAAAGAGTTTGCAGTCTCATTCAGGCACAAAAGATTTTTTAGCAGAGGAAAGCATAATGAAGTAATTAGTTCTGAAATAAACAGACATCATTTCAGATTAGAGAGGATGCGCTTTAATTAAGGCATCACCCAGTAATCTTCCTGTGCAAGGCACGCATCCTGCACCAGCAATGGCAAAAGATGTCGTGCAAAGGACTTCACTGAAAGCAGAAACCGGTCATCCTAGATTATGACTGTGAAAGAATTTTACCCATGCTTAGGTCATAGGTCCATCAACAAAGCACAAAGGATAATAAAAAGCCATACGTTATGTTTAATCCTTCCTCCAGTATACTGAGCTCCCATTCCGGCAGTTTGGTTTTGCTGGAAACTGAAGCCATTAAGGTGCACAGTCCTTCAGGTAGCATGAGAATTATTCCTCCACAGTTCAGTACAATTTACCACGTCTCGTAATGCCTGAATAGAGGCAGTCCATGAATGCAAATGGGAAGAATAATTTCATTAAATTATTTCTAGAACTGCATAATTTTAGTAATTAAAACCTTTACTTATACGGATTCAGGAATGAGCAGAATATTATACTAATGCACTGCACTTATTAAGTTTTTAAGGTTGACTAGTAAATTTGTGGGTGATGCAAGCCGCAGTTAAATAGCTTTGAGGGGAAAAATGGTTGAACAGCATTTTGATTAGTACAAATAGATTTATGGGAATTGTCTCCCCAAATTCAGTTTGGTGGGAACAGATGGGCTCTTTCACATACCTGATTCTGTGGCTATTTCTCTGTGCTTCAGATGTTTCTGAGGCACAGGTGTTTCTAGGCAACATTTACTGAATTCCCCGAGGAAAAACATCAGCATAGGAAAAGCAAAACTAAAAGCTGCCTGACCCAGGAGCTGCACTGAGTTAACCTGTTGTCTAGTCCTTTAGCTATTCCAGGACAAAGAAATATGCTTATTTATTATTTCTCTGGGCTTTGGGTCAAGGTTTTAGGTTATGATCTACAAAAACAGTGAGAAACCTAAACTGAGACAACCTGAGAGGTATGTAAAGAAGCACTGAAAATAAGTTGCTCATCAAATACTGATAATTATTCAGTCATCTCCATAAGCATGCACAGGACATGGAAAACAAATGCAACAAAGTACACTCATTACATGAAAATCCTGATTTTATATTCTTTTTTATCCTACCAAAAAACCTGTATATCCCACAAAAAATTACATGTAAAGGAGCAGTGCTCTCTACAGATTTAATCACAGTGTCTGGTCACAGATTAGCTTAAAGGAAAAAGAGAGAAGTCATCCCACCTTTCATAATTCATTAGAAATGTAAGTTAGACGCTACAATTGATTCAGAAGAGTACATGACACTTTTTCATTGCCTCTCCTCTATTTCTCTGCCAGAAAGCTCTTATATCTCAGCTTCTTACAAGATTGTTAAATTACTAGTCAGAAGAACAAACCTTTCAAAAGATTTAGAGGTTTTACCTTCTGGATTATATACCATGGTGATTTAATGCTAACATGCTGCAGTGCTGACTAGGGCAATTTCATTCAAAAGAATGTACGGGCCACTCAGAATATATCCCAAATGATTATTATAATTATCTCACAAGTTCTTCTGTGAGCAGGGGGACTGATGTTGCATCTGTGTCCCTTATCCTAGGCGTCCCATCTCTCTGCCTCCTTCAGCAGCCCTGGCTGCGGCTGGCTCAGATGTCCCTGCTATTGCTACTAGTGCCACACAAAACCTGCAATAGGTTCTACACATAAATCCAGTATGCACAAAAGAAGAAACAACTGGTTAATTGTCCTGGTAGAGAGAGGTTTTATTTTTCTAAAGCCTTCAGAAGTCAGTATATTCTTACTGCTATCCAAGCAAAGGCAGGTTTGCCACACAGCTTTAGGTACCTGCTGGAAACCAAAGTCAGAGGTCCTTTGTAATTCATGGGGATTTGCCTTTGACCTCAGTAGTTAAAGGATCGTTATTGAAATCTGTAGGCTCTCTGTTTGCTCCTGTTTGTACTCCACAAGTTGTGTTGCTTGATTATACCTCCTATGACTGATCACATACCAGCATTACAAACCAAAAAGGCCCATCTGAGAATACACAGTTTACAGTTTCACTTTATTTTCACTCTGCTGTGACTATGAGGTAACAAATAGTGAAGAAAAAAGGCATGACCACAAAAAAGGGAGTACACTGGGGTGAAATTCTTCTTTCCCAAACTGGAATCACTCTCTGTAGCTATGCATCCAAAGTAAGTGGATTTATACTCAAGTAGATTAGAGCAGATTTAGTTCCTAGACTGTCACTCATATCTGCCTCTTATCTCATCATTGTCATGTTTGTGCTATGCTGTTTAAAACCGTTGAGGAATGATACCTCCACTTAACGCTGCCCACAGATCTGCAATTTCAACTGTACAACAGTGAGGCTTTAGCTGCTGCTGAATCTGGCCTCTGCTTTGGTTCTTTAAGAAAACAAGATGTTCATAGCCTTAGTGTTTTCCTAACACATCCATAGTGCTGCTCACTCACATTAGCACTGATTTCACTTCAACTCTGGTCAAGCAACATCTCAAATGGCTTTCAAGAAGGAGAAATACAAAGTTGCTTCTGATCTTCTAATAGCAGAGCAAATCAGGAACCTCCCTGTGAGTGATTAGAGTTACTCCAATGGAAAACAACCATTAAGCCACCTCCTAATATGGGAAACAGTAGCTAATTACACACTACTAATGAGAAAGAGGATACTTGTAGCAACTGTAGAAAATAAGGACAGAAAGAACCCCAGTAGGTCCTCTGGATCATTGAGATGTGATTCCGTGATTTCCCACAGGAGCTCGTGCCACTCATGGTAGAAGTAGAAACCAGATTATTCCCACCATCTTTACTGCTGCTCTCTATGTAGTAGCTGAAGATTGTTATGATGCCTTATTTCAGTCTCCTCCAGAGTAACATCCCCACATTCTCATCCCCAGTTCCTTCCATATTTTCTTATATGTCTTTTTTCTTTCACTAGGTCTTTGAACATTGCCTTCTTCTAAGCTCTCACCAGTCAGTTTAGATTTGTTTGAACTATTCCTGGAGAAGATGTACACAGAAACTTAAAAGTAAAATGCCAGTGTACCCTACTAGGTGTGGCTGCCTTTGTAGGAAGTATGGACCAAGGCATGTGTCTGGAAGACAACATCATAGGCCTTCAGAAATAAACTGCTTTCTTTATAGCCTCTGCAGTATCTCTGTCATCTCTGGCTGTTAAATTACATATCCGCCTGTGATAATCATTCTGCAGTCATTATAAGCTATTATTTCTCGGTTTTCAGGTGTAATTTTGGTCAATAATTCTAAAATAGAAGAGTTCTTGCACTCTGAGAAGCTAAACTGATTAAAGTCCTGAGAATGCATCTCTTCTGGCTGAATTCTCTTAGTATATAGACTGGCTTTGCTCTCCACTGGAAAGTTTGCTGCTAACTTGGTTTATCAGAGACTGTAATAATTAATTTCTTGCTACTTTCCTGTGACAATGGATTAACTTATTTAAGAATCTGAGGGAAGACTCCAGCTGTGAAGAGAAAAGCATCAATGCAGTGGGTATGGCCACTGCATGCACCAAGGAAGTCAGAGAGTCTGCTGCCTGCTTACAGAATCCATGAGTGGGCATTCCCAAGTAAAGTGCACCTAAAACCCAAGGCTTCATGTCATGCTCCATTGCCTAGAATTACAGACTGGAAAATTTCAGGCTGCGTATAGTCACCAGTAAAATAAACGTCTCTATGCATAACAGAAGAAACACTGACCACTGTACAGTATTTGTAGGAGAAATAGTCTGCAATCCCATTCAAACTGCAGGAGGAAATCCATTAAGAACAAATCACGTTATAGTGTTTATGCTTATGTCTTTCATAAATGTCTTGCTCTCTATAAAACTTGACTCTGATGAGAAGGAAAGCTGTGGGAGGAATGATTATGTACTTATTTTCATAGAAATAATCCACCAGCTTCTGAGGAAAACACAAACGTGTTTGAAAGGCACCAGCTCTGACATCCGCTCGCTACACTCATATTCTTCTACAAATACCCAAGCCTTGAGATAAAGCTGAAAGTGTTTTAATCTCTTAGGAAAATGAACAAACTCAATTGTGGAATGGTAAGTTTGCTGCTGAAAATTCAACAAGCTACAGAACAGCATTCTTTTGTGGCAATATTTGGGTTTATGTCTTGTTTGGGGTGCAATCACTGAAGATGCTGATCAATCACAGCAAAGTGAATATGTCATCCTCTACAAAGCAGTCTGGCATGCATTCATTGTGAGAGAGAAGCTGTCTGATTCTCTGTCTTCACTCACTGCCCACAGTCTAAAATACGTAATAGCAGAGAACCCAACCCAAGCCCCCAAACAAAACAAAACATGTACGTGCATACACTTAACTGAAATAAGGATTTGCTTAATAAGCTGTTATATCCAGCAGCACTAAAAAGCCTAAATCAGAAAACAGATTAAAAAGAAATTGTAACTGACATCCAGGTACAAAAGTAAGTCATTATGCATGTGCAGTTTACTAACACTTATTCAAATAACTTCCGAAAAGATTGCCCCACATTCTACTGTGGATCCCAGCAAAAGAGTAAAAAAGCTACATCATATATATCTCAACAATCTCATCTAGTTGGGCTTGAGGAGAATAAGGTATTTTCTACATATCTTGGACAAAATATCCAAAATTTAAAACCATGCAGGGCCATTAGGCATTTTGGAAAATTTTAACCTTTTCCTCTGTCTTTAATATTTTGTCCACAGTAAATAATGAAGATCTTCTCTTCCCTAGTGCTGAGATGTTGGTCTTCGTTATCGCCTAGATAATGCCCTGCAGATTTGCTGGACTTGGAGGTAAGTCTCCAGCTTCTTATGATGTCTATAATTGTTCCCACTGCTATGAGGGTAACTCCATGTGTGCATGAATCACAGAATCACAGAATCATAGAATTATAGGATCATAGAATGGTTTGTGTTGGAAGGGATCTTAAAGCTCATTCAGTTCCAAACCCCTGCCATGGGCAGGGACACCTTCCGCTAGACCAGGTTGCTCCAAGCCCTGTCCAACCTGACCTTGAACACTGCCAGGGATGGGGCAGCCACAGCTTCTCTGGG
>JANHGB010045407.1:0-11273 GCA_026283785.1 Coracopsis vasa | reverse complement strand
TGAACACTGTCAGGGATGGGGCAGCCACAGCTTCTCTGGGCACCCTGTGCCAGCGCCTCAGCACCCTCACAGGGAAGCATTTCCTAACATCTAGTCTAAATCTACCCTTTTTTGTTTTAAAGCCATTCTCCCTTGTCCTGTCACTACATGTCCTTGTAAAAAGTCCCTCATGAGAGCACAGTAGAGAGGGAGAATCACCTCCCTTGACCTGCTGGTCAGTGCTCCTTTTGATGCAGCCCAACACATGGTTGATTTCTGGGTTGCAATTGCATACTGCTGGCTCATGTTGAGCTTCTCGTCAACCAACACCCTTAAGTCCTTCTCCTCAGGGCTGCTCTTAATCCATTCTGTGCCCAGCCTGCATTTGTGCTTGGGATTGCCCCGACACAGGTGAATGACCTTGCACTGGCTTTGTTGAACATGAAGCTGGCGTTGACACATGTCTCAAGACTGTCAGGGCCCCTCTGGATCCCATCCCTTCCCTCCAGCAGTATGATGAAATGAATTTGGTTTTATAACAGGAACATTGTTATAACCATTGCAATAGAAAGATTACTGGATGAGCTTGCATGTTATTAATTCCTTTTCATCGTGGAAAAGCTTAGTGTGTCAATTGATAATGTATTTTATTTTGCCTTTATATAATGAGCTTGAGTTTTCATTAGTTGAATCCCTAAACACCAGGGGAACTCAGTTCAGCTAAACTGGCCATGCTGAGTCATAACAATTCAAAAGTTGAGCCATCAGATATCTAATTATCCTCTGGTCCTCACCATAGATCAAGTCCCTCTGGGCAAAGGTTGGTGGGTATAACTAAATAATGGTTGAAATCTTATCTATTCAGATCCTTCTAGCTAGTTACTGCTGTAGGGATCAAGTAATAGTGCCAAACTCCAGTTTTCAAATTGCCTTCTGCAATTGCAAGTAACTAGATGTAATCTGAACAGGTATCCTTTTTATGTCATGGTATAGTGCAAATTACATCTGCTTTATCCAAGAAATTGGCAGTCAAGAGGAATCATGTACTGAAAACTGTCGTACTAGTATGGCTGCATCTTCAAGGGCTGCATAGCTAACACACAAGGCAAATTACATCAGTGGAGCAGCTCACTGTAAACTAAATACTTCAGAGTCCCCAGTACCTCCTTGTGGGTGTTGAATAGGTGGAATGGGCTCATTTGCAGGAATCTTCTCTCCTCTCTCTTTGACATTGATCACCAGACCTGGCATGCAACCCAGTACTTATAGCAAGACTGATGTACTCCCAGGGGTTTCCTTGTGGTCTGAACAGTGGTCTGGACACTTCTATAAGCAAAACCGTAAGAACCACTGACCTTGAGAAACTTCAGATCCTCTAGCTGACATGTCTGGAAGATGTGGAGTAAAAGGCAGAGTCTGGGAATAGAATCAAGTAAAGCACCCTCTGAACTACTCTATAATGTTGGCCTACTCAAGAAGACATGTGGCTGTTTCTAAAGGAGGGCTTCTTGGGTCACATCACTCAGCCCAGCAGCCTGGATGCTTCCTCTGTCACACGAAAAGCAGAGTGGAGCACCAGCAGCCACGGAGAGTGCCCTCTCCATGGGAGAGATCTGTACAGTACATCTTTGCAGTCCTTACTTAGGCAGGAGTGAACCTGCTGTACTCATGCTCCAAGCTAGCATAGAGATATGGTGTTATGTCTCAGCAGAATTTAATAATACAGACCTATTTCATTAACCCAGGCTTCCAGACAGGTCTGAACACCAGACAGTTATCTCATACCCACCCACACAAGAATAAGTAGACATACTCTGGCCACATCAAACAGGAGGAAAATGCCAACTCCCTCAGAACAAGGACCTTGAGCCAACACGTTTATTTACCACAGAAACAAATGGAAGTTTTCTGAGCATCTGGGGTTTCACTAGGAGTCTGACTCAAGAAGTAGTCAAGAACTGCTCTTCACTTGAACAAGTAATGACAAGGGATTGTGACAAAATGGTATAAACATCTTTAGGAGAGGAGTTGAAGGTGCTGCTTACTAACTTGGGCTGAAAAGTGACTGTGTGCTCAAATCCATATGGCATAAGGAAACAATAGAGTATTAAGAAGATCATCATTCAAACCTAATAGCTTCATGAAGCTCAGTGCAGAAGAGTAATTTTTGTGACTGAAATTTTAAAACACACAAAAATAGAAGGATGTGAACAAGAAAACAAAACATAAGATTAAAAACTTCCACTTACCTACCCCCTCAGATTCCTTTCTGTGTAACCCTAGTTAGTTGATTAACATCTCATGGGTGTCCTGGGACAAGTAAGCTAGATGAAAGATTTGGAGACTCTGATCAATCTACATTGGAGGACCATCCAAGCATCCTGATGTGGTCTGCTGAAGGTCTGAGAAGGTGTTAGGGTCCTTGAAGGAAAAGCAGATAAACAACATTTGAAATCTGAAGTAGATCACTGAAATCTTATTAAAAAAAGGTCCCAACTCAGAAAAACGTACTTTCCAACACTCCAGCAGTTTTCTAGGTAAAATGTACTATGTCTGACATAGTACATACATATCCATGCCTCACTTCTAAAGGTCAGTGACCATTAATTAAAATATCACTGTACACCCATCTTTTGAAGGATGTCTCCTCATCTTGCCATCTGGAAGGTTAATAGCAAACAGATTTGCAGGCCATGCTGCAACACTCAGATCCAAAGAGGAATTTTAGACTCTTCTGATTGCAGCAGCTGCTCAGATCTGCATTTTAGGATAGCTTGCAGAGAAATGGCCCCTTATGAAAGTTAGCATTCAGTGTCAAGGCTTTAACAGGAACTAATTTCATTGCTGGAGATGCTAATATTAACAATTCTAATGCTGAGCCTGTAAATAATAACTAGTAAATAAACTAAGTTAACCATTTTTTGCATCCAAGCCACTGCCTAAAAGGTGCAGATGATCATGCTTAGCAGAGGAATGCTAAGTATGCATTCATAACCATGCTGCTCATGGTTGGAAAATGATGTTGCACTCTGCACTCTATAACCCATGTAGAGCTGTAGTCTTTTGCCACACAAACATCATCAGCTGCTGAGGGGCAAAGACACTTCATCAAGCTGAGCTGTCCCATGTGCGTGGAGTCTTGTGTCCTGCTAATATGTTGCAACCCATATAACAGGAAAACAGCATCCAGAACTGTAGGCAGTATCCCCTGGAGAGAAAAAACTTGCAGCTAGAGAAAAAGTTATTTGGTACAATATTCTGGCACTGCTTAGCATTTTGATCTAGTTCTGTTTGGGAAGACATCTCCTGGTAGAGAATGTCTCACCTTATCATCCATGGACAGCAGCTACTGGACAGGGTCAGGAAGTCTTTAGGTGATCAGCTGCACTGGGAATAATTTGAAGAGATGAGAGTTAATTAGTTCGGAATAAACCAAGAAGGGATCTGATTAGCCAGAGTGCTAAAAGCCTCTTCCAGAACACAGTTAACAGCTTTACAAAGCTAAGAAAAGACAGCATCTGACAGCTTTTCCAACACGTGAGCTCTGAGCACTGTAAGAATTACTTCTTCTTGCCCTCTCCCCAGAAATTTAGTTCTGGATGAGGGCAGACTTGGGACAGGTCTTGCTTTCTTTTTTAATAAAGGACTTGTAAGATACCTAGCTACCCAGGAGCAGGCTTTAATGCAGAGAAAAGCTGATCACCATGAAGCAGAATCTTTTGGACAACCGCTGTTAGAAGCAAACTGATCTTCCTTATAAAGTCGGGTTGTCCCTTCTTCAAGTGGAGCTTGCTCTCAAGCAATCTGGCCACCCTAGGGATAGCATCATATCAGCCTCCCGCTAGCTGGTCCCCTCTTCTCCAACAAGAAAGTGTCCTGTATATGACTAAGAACCAAATGATTTCCTTCCCTTGGGTTGCACATTAAAATATCTAAAAACTATGTTTGTGGTTTTAACCCGCAGCTGAAACATTAAGAAGGGCATTTCTGGACATTCAAACACAATCAATAGCTTGCATAACATTCATATATAAACAAAAGGACACAGCCACGGTTAAGAATGTGAGAAAGAAGTGGACCATCTGTGGGCTTGTGTGTGCCTGCCTCTGTGGCTGCTAACACTCAATTCCAGCTGGACCTGTCAGCTCCTTTCTTGTAAGCATGCTGTCAATGCAAATTGACAGGAATCCCCAGGATTTGAGCCTCAGAATGTATTCCCTTATGCAACGCTAATTGTTCACAACAGGACAGATATCGCAGGAGAGGATGTTTGACTAATTGCATATCAAATTGCACCCAAGCCAAAAAGCAGCCACAGAAGAGGCAGTATGTAATTTCAGATAGGGTGAAAAGGAATCATGTGAATGGAAGAACTCAGCCACTTAGATTCTGCTTAAATTCTCTCCGTAAATATTCAGCAGGATTTGCAAGGCCATAAGCCGATGCTCTGCGTGAATGTGAATTGCATCCGTAACATGTATGGAACTGTACCTTGTATAATTCATGAGAATAGCCACATGGGGTCATACCAAAGGTTCGTTTAGCTCAGCATCCTGTCTCTGAGTCTGAACAGTGAAAGATATGTAGGAAAAAAGCATAAAAAATGGGATAAGCATAGGATGCTCCTTCCCCTGCCGTACCCTCTACCTACTGACAGCCACCACTTCAGGGGTTTCTGGAGCTTAATGGCCTATGAGAGACCTTTCTTCTTTGATTCTCTCTAATTGCTTCTTCAGCCTATTCAGACTTGTGGTATCCAAAATATCCTGTGGCAAGGAGGTGCACAATTTAATTATGTATTGTGTGCAGACGTTCTTCCTTTCATTTATTGTGATTAATTTCATGTGCTGCCTGCTAATTCCTGTGTTATAGGAAAGAGCGAACAATCTTTCCTGACTAATTTGTGCAATTTTTACTTCCTCCCATCGATTGCTGTATATTATTTGGAGAAAATTAAACCTTGGACAGACTCATCTCAAATATTAAGGTGATAAGAGAGCACATCTATTTTTTAATTTCCAGCCGTATCTTTTTAGTGGGCCTGTTCTGAATCCCAGGTACAAGAAATAGTCTCCTTGTAGTGTTCAGGCTTTGAATACAAATTACAGTATAAACCCACCTCCAGCATTATTATCCATTGGGCTACTGGGATTTAGAAACTCTTTGTATCTTGGCTGGTTACTATGGCCATTCTCAAAGTCTGTTATTTCCATGCACTGTATGAGATCTGTAAGTATAAGGCTATGCTTTGGGTTGACTTCAAAGTACAGCATTTCAATGAAAATCTGCCCATGTTCATACACAGAGGTTTCAGCAGACCCCCAGATGTGAAGACCAAAAACCTTGGATCTAACAGAAAAAAAAACCCAAACCTGTCCCCTCTTTCTCTTTATCTTCATTTATAAGTTTCTGCAAAATGCTGCTGTGAAGGTCTCCCTCTGCAACTGCTGCACCCATCATTGTCTTCTCTATCTTATGCAAGGTCTCACATATACCTAGTCTCATTTTATCCCAGGTACCCATCTCCTAATAATGCACCAGCTGCATCCTCCTGATTGCTTGCAAGAGTAATTTTTTTCTTTCTCAAGGGAAAGCCATGTTTGTATATTTGTTCCTCACCTGCATGTCAGAGACTCTCTCCCTTGCTTCTTGTTTTCTAAGCCCCTAATACAAAATGAACAATGGCTGTGAAATGACAGAAAATCAGAGCACCTGTATTTTGTATTCACTCAGCACTAATGAGCAGCTGTGCAAAAGCACAAGCCTGAAGTTTTGAGGTCCCCAGCTATCAGCACCTTCACTGCTCTGTTTCTGTTACATGCATTTTTCCCCACACCATGTCTGATTTTGAGTGGATGTTCTCAAAGGCAGGAAAGGAGTGATGTTTACAGTGATTCATTTCTTATTGCAAGCATCTGGGAAAATTAACAAGGAAGTGCAACCTGAAAACCTTCACTGCAAGTGTGGAGTATCACTGTTCTCGACAAGGGGAAAGAACCTAGTGCAGTTCCCAAGAGCATGGCTTTTCAAAGCTCCTTTTTAAAATGACATCTCTGTAGAAAACAGAACACATACTTGAGACATTCTGTGCAAACTGAATGAAATCCTGCTGCAGCTCTCCGAAATCACGAGGGGGTACATCATTTGAGGGGAGTATCTCTACCGCCAAGCATAGAAGTTTACTTTATAGCATTGCCATGAGTGAGAGGGTCTGAAGAAAGTCCCTGTCAATCAGTGTGCAAGGAGGATGGCTGCAGGGGATAGCAAGGTACAGGTGACAGTGGCTACATAAGGACTTTTAGCCCTTCCTGGCCACCCTGTTCTGCCTACCTCTTACCCTTGCTCTGGCCTTATGGCACTGACCCTAGGAGATGCTCCCACTTCATCAGGACGTGGTCCTGGGCAACCTATTGCAGCTGAGCCTGCTTGAGCAGACATTGAACTAGATGACCTCCACAGGCCCCTTTCAACCTCCACTCTCCTGTGTAACTCTGTGCTTTGCTTGGACTCCTAAAGCACCTCAACTCAGCCCTGATACCTGCTGAAAGGAATGCTGGGACAAGGGACAATCCCAGCTCCTCCTTGTGGGCTCATCACAAAACAACAGTGCCTCAACCCAGAATATGCAGGCACAGTCAAAAGAGAGAAAAGGTCATTTTATTCTGGACATCAGCTATTGGGAGGGAAGGGAGAGGAAAGGAACAGGAATCACAGTGGTTCAGCCAGTGAAAATCAATCCGTTTCCTCTATTTTAGATCCCCACACATGTTCTCTTTCTTCCTCCTCTTCTTTTCCCTCTCCTCTCCCTAGGCCTGTTTTTTCTTTTAGTTTCTTCTATTTTCACTGTCCCAGGGAGAGCACACAAACCTTTCCATCCCACCATGGTGTTAGATAGCAAAGGCGATGCTCCATGGGATTCAGTTCTGATTTTAACCAAAGTGAGCTCATTTTACCTTCTGTCCTCTGAAAGGCTCGCCAGTTCTTCTGGGTGCCCGCAGAACTCTGTGGCTCTTTTGGGGATGCTTGGAGGCAAAGCTGGAGGGTCCTACAATGGAAATGTCATCCTCCATGCAGAATGCTGCCAGGGGCTGACCAAAGAGCACCCGGCTGTAGCTGGAGCCCATCTGCCATGGCATCTGGTCAGCAGTCAGGCTCCACTGCAGAGCAGAGGGCCAGGGCAGCCCTCTCCTCCTCCTGCTGCTAGAGAGAAGTCCAAGCTGAGGGTCACAGCATCTCCCGGTTTCAGTTCTTTCCCTGGTGCAGAAGGCATGTGGGATTACCTGAGATAGAACACAAGCTGGAGCAGCTCCTAACACCATTTCAGTTCCAATTCAGACTGTTCAGGCCTTCCCTGGACTCAAAAATCAACATGATATTAAGTGTTGGGAGTGTGTTGATTTGCTTAACTTCAGGGGCTTTGGTAAAAACATGTTATCTTGAAAATCATTCCCCAGTCTTGAAGTAAAAGTAGTCTTTATTACATTGCAGGCTTAGCCAACCGTGCAATGCCTCTGTGGATGTGTCTTTTAACTAAGGCAATACACAGAGGTGAAATAAGTGTAAAGTAACCTTGCCTAAAGGAAGGCAGTCTTATTAAAAAGAAATCTGAAAGCAAACACCTTCTTTTGCCAATACTTCCTTGTCATGGGACAACATATGTGTCTCTATTATATCTCTGTAAGACAGAGTTTTCATACTTGGTCTACACAATAAAGATAGTGATTTAATTCTGATGCTAAATTACCATTTTCCCTCTCATATAAGCAGTCTTTGCTCCCATCAACAGGGCAGTTACACTGCCTGTTCACAGATTTCTTCTGAGGAGACATTGAAACCTATTTCCTTCAATTAGAGGCTCAAGTCAATAATCCACTCCTGTTACTATCAACCTTGAATTCAGATCAAACTTTCTGAGAACATCAAAGAGCAGTTGCCAATTAAATGATTAGGCTCAGTTATCTTAAATAGATGCAAATTTTACTGGGAAAACTATAAAGTTAACTGCTGTTTCAAGAGGAGATCTCTTATACTATACAAGTAGCTGTTACAGATGCAGGCTGAGAGCTTTCCAACTGCCCTCTCTGCTACCTGCCCATTACTCCATCTCTCCTGTCTGCAGCTTGCCAGTGCCATTTGTACCACTGGGATATCAAACTAAAGGGGCTACTTGACCAACCAGCAGACTCTGGGCTTATCAAAATGGTCAAGTGAGGTGCTTTGGAGAACAGTTACTTGTAGGAAAGCTGAGTCGCAAGCTCCAGGCTTGCATTTAGATTGCAGTCCTTTTTGCCCTGAGATAAACTGGCATAGCTGAGGTGACTGCAACAACCTCAGTGGCAGGCATGGACAGCTGCGGGATGGCATCATGCAGTGTTAAATGAGAAGGGAAAAATTCTGTGGCTTTCCCTGCCCAGTGAATCTTATTCATCAGGATTTCAGGAGGTCAGGGAGGTGCAGATAATAGGCAGCACAGAGAGACACTCAGCATCAGCTGCTGTGCAAGCACACACAGCTTTATCTGTAAAATTGACATATTCAGTCCTGACAGAGTAATTCAAGATAAGCAAGGAGTCAACCAGAGCTGGTCTTATTAGGATGCAATATAATTAATTTAAAATTACTTATTTAGTGAAATTGTGATGATCAGCGTCGTGTTCTCGCTCCAGATGACAGGGTTATTAGCTTCAGGCTGCCTGAGGGTATAAAGTAGGAACAAACTGTAGTTAAATAGCAAGTGTGTACATGCCACATGTAATACATTAATACCCCCTTCCTGTTTTCTCCCCATCATGCCCCCTGGCCATACCTCTTGGTCTTTTACCTGGTTGACTTCTGACATATATTAAAAACCTACTGACAATCAAAGGTCAGTACAGTCATTTACTGGTGGTGGTGAACAACATTAAGCAGAATTTGCTTTCACTGTTGAGACACAGTGTGAAATACTGACACTTTCTTCAAACACCTCCTGATGGTTTTCTTCCAACTTCTCAGATTTCATTAAAACTATCCAACTGAACTTTATCTCATGATGCTCAGGTCACAAACACAAAATGTTTATCACACAAGCGAAAAAAAAAGCCCCAAACCAAACCAAAATAAAAACAGACTAAAAGTTGAACATAAGGACATGAAACGTCAGCCTTTGGGGACTACAAAGGCATAGAAAGGAATTCAAATCAGCAATAGAGAAGATCCTGTTCATTCTTCAAAACGTAACCATTTTTCATATTGACATTCAACTGCTTATAAAAAACAATACTAGAATCCTAAGGTTCAGTCTAATGATACTCCTTGCTACTCCCTCACCCTGAATTTCTGCATTTCTGGTGCCTTATCCATCTTCATGCCCCATAGGATGATGTGTCCTTCTAAGAAGGACCTTGACTGACACGTCTCTTATTCTCTGGCTCCCTGCCATAGAGTGCAGAGCTGAAGGACCAAGCCAGGGGACCGGTGTTGTCCACGCAGTAATGAGAGGACACTCAGGCTCACTCCTTGTTCCTTCCACCCAGCCAAGTACCAGGGCTCACCTAAAGCCTGCGCCTGGGGACAGGATAGCACCAAAGTAGCTGGGATGTGAGTTAGGAATGGGTTCAAGCTTGGGATCAGTCCCGTGCCAACAGTTTGATTCTGCACTGAAGCATCTCTGTAAGACAATTCCAGTGGGTAAGCACAGGTGGATGTCACTGGCAGCACAGCTGTATTGAATACAAAGTTAGGGGCATCCCTTTCTAGCTGGAAATAAAGGATACAGCCACCTGGAAAGTCAGGAGTAATGCTTTATTCTAAATTACTTTTTAGGTATTGATTCCTCTGGCATTTTACCTATTTATTTTTCTGGGAAAAGAAAAGATATGAATATTATTCAAATTATTCAGATTTGGTTATTACAAGGTTTATGTTACTATTTGAAATGGCACCTACTAATTCTAGTATGTTTCAATTAAGTTTTTTTTTAAACAAATTCCCAACATTCTTTACATATGCTAAGAAATTAGTTCTAATTTGAAGGTGAGTGTCAACAAAATCAATGCCTAGTAGCTTTTTCAATCTGTCCATGTCTCTTTAGAGACAAGAAATACTTCATTCAGGATAGAAATGGAGGTCATAAATTCCACGTGTAAAAAAAATACAAAGAAATAACTAGAATTTCAACAACCAAAAAGAGACCATTTCAGCAAGGATAAATCAGACTGAGTCACTCAGAAGTCTCTCTGGGAAAGAACATACATGCAACACCTCTCCATCATTCACACATCTGGCTCATGCTTAACAAGTTTCTTCTCAGCAGAGGCCCTTTAAAAATGAGGTGGACAGTTCTGGAAGGGTCTTTCACCTTGATTCTCCTCTGATACAGCTTGTTCTGGACTTCAAAGCATCCTGTATCCCCCAGTGCCACTATGCACCATCCTGTCAAGAGCACCCGGCACACAGAGCCGGAGGGGAGCTGAAGTTTTTCTCTGCTTGTGAGCCTGTGAAAAGAAAACTTCCAGAAAAGCTCTGCTTTTCTGTCCAGTCCCTGCCAAAAGGAGCTGGCATGTTATCATTTCAATAGTCCTGCCGTACACAAGTACTCACTGCATCTCTGCGGTTGAACAGTTCTAGCCTTGAAACTGCTTATGAAAACAAGTGATACTAACTCCTTCATCTGAGTATGAGCTAGTGATACCCCCTTGACTCCTCTCCATGTAGTGAGTCATGAAATGAATCATACTTATTATTTTTGGAGTGTCGTGGTTTAAAACCAGCTGGCAACTAAGTACCATGCAGCTGCTCACTCACTCCAGGGTGATGGGGAGGAGAATTGAAAGAATGCAAAACCCACGGGTTGCGATAAGAACAGTTTAATAACTAAAATAAAGTACAATACAATAGTAATACTACTAATAATAATGATAAGGGAAATAACAAGAGGAGAGAATATAAAACTGAAAGGAGAAAGGAAAAAAACAATAGAGTAGTGATGCACAATACAGTTGCTCAGGACCTGCTGACCGATACCCAGCCCGACCTGAGCAGTGATTGGTCCTTTCTGGGTAACTTGCCCCAGTTTCTATGCTGGCCATGACATGCTGTGGATGGAATACCCCTTTGGCTAGTTCAGGTCAGGTGTCCTGTCTCTGCTCTCTCCTGGCAGTGCATGAGACTGAAAAGTCCTTAATCAGGGTAAGTGCTACTGAGCAACAACTAAAGCTTCAGTGTTACCAGCATTGTTCTCCGAATGACGCCAAAACGCAGCACTGCACCAGCTACTAGGAAGAAAATAAACTGTCCGAGCTGAAACCAGGATA
>JANHGB010045406.1:0-10949 GCA_026283785.1 Coracopsis vasa | reverse complement strand
ACCTGGTCTAGTGGAAGGTGTCCCTGCCCATGGCAGGGGGTTGGAACTGGATGATCTTTAAGGTCCTTCCAACGCAAACCAGTTTATGTTCGTATGAAAAAGGACTGAAGTATTATAGCAGAGTACCAGCTACAGATATAAAAGCCTTGGTCTACTGTGATGAATAATGAAGATTAGTCATAATTGCATCCTGTCCTAAACAAAAAGCAACTGGATTTATATGGGATGAATGCAATGCAGGAAGAATCCAAAGTACTGTGTAGTGGGAGCTCTAATTCTTCCTGTTTCAGTAGCATGTGCCTTTGGCTTGTTTTGTAGCACCTGCATGTCCAGGGCAGATGCAGGTCACCCACCAGAGCAATGGGCTGCCGCAGTGGAGAGGTGTGACTGATAGGAAGGAGGAAGTTTTGAGAGACAGAAGATGCAAAGTGCAGAAATAATAGGGCTGAACCATACCTACATGTCACAGAAGAAACTGCATAATGCAAGCTGTTGGCATGTAACAATCTCTTAAATATGCTTCTAGTGAACTTCTTATCTAAGAAGTGCAAATGTACAGTTATGTTGAATTACTGTTTCCATTAATTGTCACAAAAGCTTATTAGTGCATTGGGTAGATAATTTGAATGGATGTAGAACGAGTCTTAAGAGAAGTTGCTTTTTAGATCAAGGTAAGCTAGTATGGGTGTATGTAGTGAAAATAATGAAGTTATATATGTTCATTGGAAACTTTGTACACCTTACAACCTCAAATGGTGTTTTCTTTCCTAGCACTGATTCTGGAAACATATGGAGAACACTTAGAGACTTTTATAATGCTCTCAGTTTAAGACATCCCTGGAGTAAATCTCATTGCCAAGAAAACCTCTTGAGTGTTCTTGGAATAGATGCAAATCAAAAGGTAATTGAACAATGGTTTGCTAGGATGCCAGCATAAACACTTTGTTATGAATCTTATTTTCTGTAAGGTATGCATGGGGATAGATGCATAAGGAACTAGATCTGAGTGACAAGTTTTGTTAGAGAGAGCCTTTTAAAGTGATAGTCCAGTGTCTGCTCATCATTATGTGTAAGGAACTATGAGGTTGTGCAGGATCAAATTTTGATCGTCTTTCCATTGAAGTCTCCACTATGTAGTGCCCTGTTGCTGGGTGGTATGTTCAGCTTTAGTATAGATGTAGAATTAGCTTTCAGATATGTGTGTGATGTTTACTTTTTTGCTCAGAGGATGAGAAAATTGTTAGCCTCTAATATCTTTCCATTAAGTGAAAATCAGATTTGAATCGGAGAGGCTGTTAAAGTAATTACTGGATGTTTTTACTGTATATGAACTGAAAGTGTGTTCCACTTCCCTTTTCCTCAGATTATTCTGTCTGTTTTTGCAAGGCTTGAGGGAAGGGTCTGTTTTAAACTGAATCGAGACCAAACCAACAGTACTGAAAATATCTCAAAAAGAAATGTTTCTGTTTTATCTCCTTTTTTTGAGAAGATCAAGGTATCATACATGGTTTGGTATTCAACCTGGTTATTTAGTTGGGATGAATTAGTCATATATGGAAGTAACTGTCTCAATTGATAATTTGATTGCTGAAGCATGGGTTGGGAGTCCTGCATTAAATTCTGATTTTATGGACATACTTGATTTTTCATGCAAGTTATATGCAAACAGAATGACAGTGCTGAAGGTGTTTCGTTTAAGGCTAATTTTATTTGGAAATGGCTTTTTTATTAATATAAGTCAATTAAATTAATGTCTGTAGAACTTACTCTGGCATAAGATTGTTTTAATGCAAGGAGGGCACATGATAAATCAAAACACAGCTTCAAAAGGTAAAATTTAGTGCTTATTCTTACTTTGAGGGGAACTTCTCTTTAGATTATGTGCTTTGAGATTAGATAGGAATTCATAAAGAAAATGTAAATTATGTTTTATTAGGACTTTTCAGAGAGCCAGGATATTTTTGAGGAATCAAATGTTAAAGATACTGAGGACTTCAGATTTGATGGATTCAGTATTAATGACTGCAAAGCACTGATCCAGACCAAGGTAAGTATTGCTCTGAAAGTAAGCGCTTCAAAGAACCACAGAGTGTATTTCACATGTTCCTCTCTGCTGTTCTAGCACATGTCCTAATGTAATTGTTCGGTCCCAGTATAATTGTTTGGATGTGGAGTTGCTTTTTGCTCTTTGAAACAAGTCTGACAGCGTCAGAAGAGGTACAATATAATGTATCAAATGCAGAGTAACAATATGGCGGATGCTGAAATATAAGGTTATTCGTTTCATGAGCTGGACTTCAGGACAAATTACTTGTTGGTTGAGAGACAGCAGCAATATATAAAAAGTAGTCGGGATGCTCTGATGACAAAGGAAGATCAGCATGAATATGGAAGTACCAACACATTGGTCACTGAGAATGATGGTTGTAACCTACTCCTAAAATACATGGTAAGGGAGAAATCACATTCAAACTTGCAATTCAGATATTTGGAATAATTCAGATTTAGTTAGTTCACTCAGGGAGAAAACAGGAGTTACTTCAAGAGGAAAGCAAAATTGATGTTGTAACTATAAGGATTTGAGAACAGTACTGCTTTGAAGCTGTGTCACAAAAGAGAGAGAAATTAAATGCTTTGTTGTTAGTGGATTTATATCATTAGTCAAACAGGATGTAATAAGCTTCATTTCTTTCTTGCTAAAGCAATGCAAGTTGGAAGGAATATTATCATTCTCTGTTGTGGTAAAAAAAGATAAAATCAGTTACATTCTGTTTTTAACAGAGTATTTTGGATGAATATTCTTAAGTCAAGGTCCCTTCTTCAGTTAAGGAAAATAACCTAAAGCAACTGGTGTTGCTGTGGAGATGCATAGTTTGAGGTGCACTTCCATTGCTTTGTTTTATTCTGTTTACTGCATCAGACAATGAAGATGTGTAACTATTCTGGGAACCTTGTACATAAGAGATGTTAGTCTGGAGAGTTAGAAAGAAAGCTGAAAGATACTGTCTACCTTATTCCTTCATAATTCAGTTCTGCTTTTTCAATGAGTACACGAGGATGGGATCCCAGTAGCTGACATACTTGAAATGTGTAAAATACAGAGGCAGGGTTCAGGCAAAGGAGAAGTGGTTCAAAGTAGATGAAGAAGGAGAAAGAGTAAAAAGATACATGACACAAAGTTGAGGTAAATGGACAGCATTTTCCTAGAGTAGCCTCTGAAGGGGAAGAACAAGCTCTGAAGCTTGGTGTCTCAAAGTAAAGCTCATCAGGAAGCATATATTGCCATTTCTACTTCTAAGTAAGTTATATTGTTAGAACAATTTATAATTATCTTCTTAGTTATGTCCTTTTTTAAATGCTAATTTTATTTTTATGAAAACTGTATAAAAATTAGATTGAAATATGAAAAGTGATTAATTTACTGTAGGATGGAAACAATTAACTTAGTTTTTCTTTTTCACTTAGCTTTCTGTGTCACCAGATTCCAGACACAGTCATCTTTTCACCTGTGACCTCTTTTTGAAAACCACATCATCAGATGGAAACATGCAGTATATCACAACCCCAAGGAAGAAGCATATTTTTGCTGCATGCAACCTAAAAATGAAATTTTTTCAGTAGTGATGTTTGAACCAAATGCACTTTTTAATTGTTTTCTTTTTGAACTGAATGCAATTAACCTTCATTTTGTTACTGGCGTGGTACTTGTAGACTACATGTGTCCTTTAGGAAATTGACATATTACTGTATATGAGGTTCCTAAAGCCACGTTACTAGAAGATATTTAGCTGTGAAGTCAGAGGAGTAACTATGCCCTAAGTTTTGCTGCAGTCATGTCTCTTAGAGTAAATCCCACTGCAGTCACGCTTTAAGGGTACTGCAGTGGACCTGAACTACTGATCCTTCAGGCCTTAATGCCTCTGATCAAAACCCTCCTTTTCCTGCCAAAATCTAAACGCAGCTCAGGTGCACTGTAAGTTGTGCCTTGTCACCATCACTCCTTCTATCTGGTCCAGTTTGGATCAGGGAGATCTGTTACTTCTCCACTGCTTAACACAGTAAGAGGAGCCACCTACATATGGTGGCTTTCACTGAGCTTTAGAACAAAACTGTTTTAACTTCTGATAAAGCCTGCTGTGGTGATTTGGGCAGAGTCAGTGAAACGTTTTGCTCTGGCATAGGTTTCTAACTGAAATAAATCACCTCTCTGAAGCTGACATTAACAGTACTGCTTGGATTCATTCAGGTACCAAACACCTCCACCCCACACAGCCACACTTGTTAAAGCCTAGCCAGGGGTGTAGCTCAGAACTTGCACTGCACAAGGCTGCAAATTGCTGCCCTTTTGTTTGCCCCAGCTTTGTTTATTCACTGGTAATAACTTTTACACAGGTTACTAACCTATTTACTCCCTTGGCCATTCTGAATGTGAGAGTTTTATATGGCTTTTAAAGAGTTCCTAAATGCTATTTTATGTGTTAAAAGCAGGGAATAAACCTGGATATTCCAAAACTAAGCCAGTTAATTATTTAATGATGTGCCTATTCTGTGCCTAGAATTAAAAATACTATAAAGCACTGGCAGACTCCAACCCTTAATCTAGTAAACTGTTCAGCAGTGGAATTACAGTTGCTGTAATAACTTACGACTTTAGTAATGTTTGTGATGGCTCAGTGCAATTCGCATGGGATGAATGGTGTATTAGTTACTCAGTAAACGGTAACAAGCCATTTGGGAAAGCACTATTTGAAAGTGTCTGAGCAGCTTCTCTGGCCCTAGGGGGAGTTCTGCAGCGCCAGAGCGAAAACTCAGTGCGGTTGCAAGAGCAGAGTCAACTTTTTCACTTAATGCTGGATTTGCTTTCATTTCAATTCACAGAATCACAGAATGGGTTGGAAAGGACCTTAAGATTATCCAGTTCCAACCCCCTGCCATGGGCAGGGACACCTTCCACTAGACCAGGTTGCTCAAAGCCCCGTTCAGCCTGGCCTTGAACACTTCCAGGGATGGGGCAGCCACAGCTTCTCTGGGCAATCTGTGCCAGTGTCTCACAGTAAAGAACTTCTTAATATCCAATCTCCCCTCTTTCAGTTTAAAGCCATTCCCCATGTCCTGTCACTACATGCCCTTGTAAAGGGCTGCTCTTCAACTTTCTTGTAGGCCCCATTTAGGTCTTTCAGAGCAGTTAAACATGTGTTAAACAGGCTGTAGTCATGAACTTACAAAATAGCAAATGGCCAACTGATGAAGGGGTAGTTGAGGTTGGTAATAAACATTATTGAAATCGATTATAAGAATAAAATCCCATATTTCTTATTTCAGACAAGCAGGGCCCTGTGGAAGGGCCCAGGGGAGTTGTTTGTGGCACATACGGCACCAGCCGATGCACTGGGGCATGGAGGTCCTCCTTTCTTCTGGGTGTTCAAGTTTGCTTTTGCTAACAGCAGATGAAGCTATTGAAGAGTGTTTTGCACTGTTACCCCTGGAGAAGGGCAAATACATCAGCTTTCCATTGTTGCAGCAGGTTTTTCAGCCCTGTCCAAGGTGCAGACTGGGGGGAAACAAGGGTTTCAGCCCTTTGTGATTCAGTAGGAAAAAATAACAACTGGGGTTACACAGGTGCCAGGGTCCACATTTCAGGTCCTTCTGTTTTGGACAGATGCTTTTGGACCACCTGAGCCCTTCCTGTCTGTGAGCACTGGCTGCACAAGGAGAGACCTCAGTCTGAGGTAAACTAGTTCAGCTCTTAAAAGAAAGAGACTAGCAGATCTAAATTACAAAGGAATTCAACTTGGCTTAATGGTTGCAGTACCCTGGCAGCCCTCCAGCCCTCACCTGAATTTGGGCACAATCTGTGTATTTGGGGGTACTCACAAAGGAAAAACTGCAGTTTCTTTTAACTGACAAGATAGCATGCTCGGGGGGACAAAACAAATCCTAGCCGCCCATTTTCAGGCGTGTTGCATAGCATAAAGTAGCCTTGCATTCCGCGGTTATCCTGGGAAACAAGGGGTGCCGGAAACCCCTCCGGAGCGTGTTGCACAAAGGCTGGCTATTCATTTCCTTTAGTCACTTCCTTGTTCCTGCCTTCCCCGGCACCCAGCCAAGCACACCAGCAACTGCAGCACCCCCACGCTCCTGACGCACGGCTGCAGAAGCAGCAGGTGCTTATCCTATGAAAGCGGTGCATGGAGGAAATAAAACTTTGTGCTTTAGTGTGTTTTAAGGTACAAATTTCATTATTTTTCATCTTAGTTGTGAGCTCTTCACTGTGGAACACTGAGTTTTGATGAACTAAACTTGTTACTGTACTCCATGTTTGCAGAAAGCAAATATCACAGGCTTCTGACATTTGCTTAGGATTGGGAAAAGGTGAAAACTAAAGCAAGGTGAGAGTTTCAGGCAGCACAGCTAAACAGAAATGCCTTTTTCTTCCACCGAGATTAGGGGCAAAATATACCCATAAAGTTTTAAGAAGTTCAAATCAGCAGTGTAATTACTGACATGTTTCCTTTGTAGGAAGAATACTGTAATGCAAAAAAAGGACTACTCTGTGAAAGCCTGAAAATACCTCAATGCATATTCTGTCCAAATGTATAACAAATAAGTTTAAGAAACAGCACATTGCCAGTGTCTGTGGACTTACTAGTATAAAGTCCAAGTAGTATATAGAATCTTATTAACAAAAAAAAAAGAGGAGGAGGCATTCCAGAGCTTAGGATGATTTCTAAGTGGACCATAAGCCCACCACTGGTTTGAGATAAGCAGAAGACTCAGTGAAAAACAAACAAACACCTTGTTAAAGCTTAAACATTCTTTTCAAAGTTCAGAGCCCTTACAGGATTTAAAAGCACTCTGATCTTTTTAATAGTGAAGATCTGTTTTAATAGTCATCCCATTCAAAAACGTGAGGACTTTCTGTAGCAATCCTACTCCAGTTAGGATGGCAGAGGGAATTTGGCTAAAAATGAGTTGCATTGAAGTTAATTCTTAAATCTCAAACTTGTCTGTGGATCAAGTTTAACCTATGAGATCCACTCTGGAGGACTCACACACAACACACTCTGGCAGCAGATGCAACAGGCTCACTTCAGCCACACAGAGCACCTTCTGCAGAAATAGGGGTGAGAACCTCCAGAACTGTCATCCCATAGCACAGCCAAAGCTCAGCTAACCCAGCTTAGTGCTCTGCTGGCATGGATGGGTCCTAACCAGGGAAAAACACATGGAATGCATGTGCAGCATTTTCTTCTTCTTCCAGCAAGGCAAGATACCTGTGAATGCTTGGCAAATACTTAAACACAAAAAATTTTCCATCCTCCCCTAACATCTGCTTTAATAACACATTATTTATAGACACTTATGAATCTTAATAGCTTAATTATTTGCTTCTAATGTTGGTTTTTAATAACTCAAAATTAATTCTGCAACTTAATATAACTCATCCTCCTCGCAGAACTAGTGAGTAATTATTTTCTTTTGTGTATTTTACTCTTGCTTGAGCTGGAAAGTGAACCTTTTTAAGTGTCCCTTCCAGTATACTGAACAGCTGATGCAGCACTTCAGGCAGCTCCTGCACCTCCCTAGCCAGCCATGTTTTAAACCAGCACTGCACTGAGCTGTGCTGCTCAGCAGGCTTTTAAGTTCAGATCTTTCAGTGTGGCTAAAACTGATAAAAATCTATGAAGTCGTACACCATCTTTAAAGTGTCTTAACACAACCTGAAAGTAATACTTAAAAAATACTTTCTCAGAAGACTAAATTGCAGCATACCTTTGCAAGACAGCATTTTCTCTTGCTGAACTTCAAGATCCACCAGTACAAGCGCAGGTCTGTATCACAGTGTCCCACTCCAGTAATGCAGACAGTGACAGGGCTGCCACCATGATGGTAACCACCTCACAGCCAAAACCAGGTGTCTGTGAAGCTACCTCTAGACCTAGGTGTTTCGTGCTGCAGTCAGCAGGCCCCAGGACAAAGGTAAGAATTCCCAGTCAGTAAGTAGCAGCCAATGCAGTCTTGTCAACAAAATTAAGTTCATTGCACAAGAATCAGGACCTCATTTTAGAGGTCTGCAACAGGGTGGAAACCTGAAGGTGCTGTGTAATCTGCTAGTGTAGCAGCAGCAAACACCCTTCCACTAGAACCGAGCAGCACTATTTTTGTTCCATATAATTACATGAGTCCGAAGCGTCAATGTTATATGCATCAAGGATACTTGCATCCACTACTTGGTTTCAAGCACAGCAACTCCTGAAGCAACACCATGAATGGCACGGGCTGGGAAGACTATGCAGGGCAGTCAAGACAGCAACCAGAGGACAGGTAAGTGGTAGCAAACATGGCACATGTTCACAGCAGGAATCCTCAACCCCACCAGCCACCCCTTGTTCTATGGGGACAGGACACAGAAAGGAATGCAATGTTGTAGAAAAAGTTAGTAGAAACTTAGACCTAACAGCACTAACGCTAGTAACAGCTAGAGTAGACACAGGAAGCAGCTTAAATACTAACAGGTGAAGTAGGCAAATAAGAACTGCAGTAGCCATATTACAACATGCCAAATGGTAAAATACAGAATTGGCCAAAACCAACCCAGGAGGATGCTGACAATTATGTAAGAAGATGACAACTTGGCAGCCACTTAGTAATGAGACAGCAAACAAATCAAACTAACAAAAAGCAAGAAGACCCCAGGCTGTAATACCACTATTGGCCTGAAGCAGCACATGAGGGGTGGGGAACTTTGACTGTAAGGGTGCAATTGCCCAGGGATTTCTTCGTTCAGTGTTCCTCTTCAGAGGTACCGAGCACAAGCTGCAGCAGTATTAATATAAAGTACTTTCATAAAGGAACCTATCTTTCATCTTAGGTGGAAGACATGATGGCTGGCATGCCTAATTTCCATAACAGAGAAGCTGTGTAAAGTATCCAGTATTTCTAGCAAGAAATGAAAGGGGGTGTGGGGGTGTGTACAAGAGCAACAATCTAGGGAACACATTACATCTTCATGAGTGAAAGACTAAATGGAAGTGTGGCAGGTTACCATGTTTTTCTGGTTTGGTTTTAAAATACGGAAGGCTTCAGAATATGAATGGTTAAGCTGAAAAACTGTGGCTTTTATTTCCAAACATACAATAAATAGGTCCACCACAACTAGCCTCTAACTTCATTTTACATGGAAGGATTTTAAAATTAATTTGTGCATATTTAAAAATTAAACTTCCCTTTGCACATAATTCTGTACATAACCGAACTGCATTACACACCAACTTAAGGTCTTGGCACTGTGATGCAAGCAACCAATTAGAAACAGAGCTCTGTAGCAAGCACTTCAAGAACAAATGCATTCTGAATTGTTGATAAAACATTTACCAACAATTTACTCTTTTTCCAAAGTATACAAAAACCTTCAGCATGTGAATGCTGAAGAACAAGCTGTCTCCTCTCACGTTTCTGTAGGGGCTGCAAGGTGAGTCTGTGGATTTAGTAAGTGTTCACTATTTGCTACATGATACAATTTTCATACCAAAATATCTTTACTGCATAGTAACATTCCGTATTTTCAAATGCAAAAAGAAATTAGATGCTGTCATTTTATCACTCATCACTGAATTTAAAGACATTTTTAACCACAACTCTGTTTCATCACAGTGCAGAAGGCCCTTAATATTTCAAGGATTTATTCAGTCATATCTTTAATACAAAAGTAGAGGCTGAGGAAAAGCCAGAGTAGTCTATACACAATGCACAATCTGTGTACATTCTGAAGCTGTACCTCTTCAAGAACTATTTATACACTCTTCAAACAAATCCCTTTATCCAGCAATTCAAAATACTTTAGATCAGAAGTTTTATATTAGAATCAATACATTATATGCATATAAATACATTTATACCCTTCGGTTGCTGAACAACCCAGATGGCTGCGAGGATGTGACCCAAACTGTTTCTCCATTGGTTTGGGATACCAAACTGTAATGGCAGCTAACTGTTAACCAAAATAGTCACAGTAAAAAATAGAGATCTTTGCACAGGGTAGGTGTGCCACAGCATCAGTTAAGACTAGAAATAACTCGGTGACACCCTGGTCCCTTCAGCAGGGCCAGGACTTCAACTTCTGTGAGATGCAACACATAGGCAACAGTTTTTATCTCTGCCCATGCCCCATTCATGAAAAGTCTCAGCAGAACAACAGAAAAACAAACCCCAAACAACAAACCAAAGCAAAGCTTTTACAACTGCAAATTTTTTTACAAGACAGATGCTGCAGCTTTCAAGAACGAAGTAAAGGTTTTATAATTAAAAAATAAAATAAAATTAAAAAACAAACCCAAAAACTAATGTGCAAGTGTATAATTCAGAAGACAATATCACGGATCAATACAGAACTCAGTTCAAGCTGAAACACAGTATCCAAACTGCCTTACGGAAAAATAGTTCTCACTGCAAATCTCATCTTCAGTTGACGAGTGTGCTTATATATACTTATATACACGCCTGCCATCCACATGCACCCTCCTTCCCCAGGCCAGGCTGCAGCAGCAGCAGCTGCCACTACGATGTTCCAAAGCCCATGCAGGCCCCATCCCCGGCGCTGTGCCTGAGCGCTCAGACCCTGAGCTCTGTGGTACCGACGCAGCGGCACAATGGTACTTAGTCATCAGCACTGACTCACCATGCATCCATGAGTATTTCAGGAGTATTCAAAGCAGTAAGCACTGGCGTAGTAAGAAGTGTTCTCAACTTTGTTTCTTAAAGGATACAGCAATGTTGACTCTCTTGAGTATCCTCCAAAGGTGCTAGAAGTTTTAAGTCTGAAGCGTTTCTTTCCACAATGCCAGGTTTACAAATGTGTATCTTTTTAAATAATATTGCACATAAAAATCATCTTAAACTTTGTAGTGAAAGCAGGTTGAAGGACAGTGTTTTCCAAAACAGATTAAAAA
>JANHGB010045402.1:0-19799 GCA_026283785.1 Coracopsis vasa | reverse complement strand
GGTTAAAGCCATTCCCCTTGGCCTGTCCCTTGTCCAAAGCCCCTCTCCAGGTTTCCTGGAGCCCCTACTGTTACAAGGTCCCCCTTGCACGTTATCAACCCGGTTCTCCCTCCTGACCTGCTCTAAATATAGGTCTCTGGGCTTTCCTTGGGCTTGTGCACGGGAAGGAGGTGAATATTTGGGACTACAAAGTTTCTTCCTTTAGTAGATAAATTTAGTAATATGTCTGCAGTGAGGCCCAGAAGGATGATAGCACGTCTGCAAGGCACGCTATTCCCCTCAAATTCCTTCCAGTGTTGCATCACCCTGTAATTCCCTACAGGTGTTGCTGTGATTGGAGTTTCATGATAAATAATCCAAGCAAGTGGACATTTTGTTATAAAAATATCTCATTGGCACATACATCCACTTCTTATTCACCGGGTGTTGGTGCTACTGTTGAAAGGCAACAATATGCACTAACACTGCCCTTGTCTGGAAACCAGAGCTGCCAAATACACAGCAAATTAGAATGACACCTGGCAAGAAGGAAATAGCTCAGGCTGTGTCCTCAGCCAGCAGTGAGGCTGTGCAGACTTCCCCATTAGATATACTGAGGTGTCAGGGGACAGATGAAGAAACTCCTGATTCCCTGCCCCTTCGTGTCCCGTGGAATTACTCTCCTCTGAAAGAGCTCCCATAGTATCCTTCAACTAAAAGGAAATCTCTCATTTTGGCTCAAAATGATGACAGCCAGAAGGGAATTGGCACAGAGGAAAACCACACCTTTTTGTCACATGAAATGGACAGGAAATAAGGTATTTAGAAGAATTAGCTTGCAGAGATCAAGCTGCACAAGGGGGAGATGGACAGAGAGAGGCCACTGCAGCTGGTGGCGGCTCAGAGTGACCCTGCGATAAAAGATGGGGAACTTTGGCTGTATCATTCCAACATGGCAATGAACCAGCATCTCCCCCTCCCTTCCTCAGAGCAGGGACTCAGACAGCATCCTTTGGACAGGAGCTGCTTTGTGCCAGGGCATTACTGCAGGTTCTGCTCACCAGCCCACGTTTGTCCATGTGTTTTGCCACCAAAATGCATTTGTGTTCATTTGAACCAAAAACCCTGCCACACAAGCCCCGTCCTCACAAAGCAGGGATCCTGGTGCATGCAGCCCTATTTACTATTTATCTTTGCTAAGAACATATGGTTCCACTTTGTGAGGCTGCTGGTCTCCAGGGTTAATGACATATTGCCATATGGCCCAGAGCAAAGAGTGATGGGACCAACGTGCAGGACAATTAATGGGGGGGGGGGGGAGGGAAGAAAAATAAAAGAAGAAGAACTGAAACGTTCCCCTACACACATAAAACGTCAGGTCCTCGGGCTGCCATCGAGACAGATGTTGTTAACATCTGGGAAGATGTTAAGTGTAGGCTTTCTTTTCCCTTTTTACATTTAAATGTTCCAAATGTAAATATTATACATGAAACCATTTCTAAATGGCACTGTCTTTTTTACCCTGCTGAGGCCATGGCTGTCTCCACACCACTTACATCTCGGCTTTTAAAGGTTTTCCAGTGACATACTCTCAATGTGTCCAGTGACAAATGATGTAACGTGTTATTAGACCATTGGTGCTGTTTCAGTGGAGCCCTGGGTTTCATTAAAGTTAGCACGCAACATTTCTTCCCAAGCAGCCTCACAGAACAACACCACCTCCATCCACACAAAGTGATGTGAAGTCACTCGCAGGTATTAACAAACTGACAAAAGCAAATAGCCAGAAGGGTCCTTCAAACTGTCCCTGCCTCATACACCCTCCCCAGGGACTTCAGCCCTTCTGTTAGCAGGGGAATAGGCACCCCTGGGAGGCATTTCACAAACCAGCACCAGCCACAGGCCAAGCTGGAAGCCCCGAAGGGCTTAGGGGAATCCCTCCAGGTCAGACCTCGAGCCCTGGACTTGCCCCATTGCTCTGTGCTTCCAGGAACCCGGCTCATTAAACACGGTGGTGGATTTATACAAGCCATGAGCAGAACAGGCTCCAACACCAGTTCTGCGCAAGCTGCCTCGCTCTAAACTCAAGCCTTCATCCTGCACATGCTTTGTTTGCTGCTCATTTTTAAGTATATAGGAGTGACTGTGACAGAGGCAATTGTTCTACTGGTGTCACTTAGGGGAAAGGGCTCCTTTAACAGTACACGGCCATATTTTTATACTTGTGACACTAAGGGCAGATAGAGTTTTACTGAAAGAAGAGTGCTTTTTGGAGGACTGCTTATTTTGTTTGGGGCACTAATATAAACCGTGCTGGCAAATCCTTTCTCCTGTAGGCAAAGGTTAAGTAGTCCATTGATTTAATTGGCTTAAAGTTAAGTAGGTGCCTACAAGATTAGAGCCTGAGAGCAGCCCTCCATTTCAAGCTGGCTTCCTTCTTCCTCTGACATCACAAAAACGCTGTGTGATTGCTTTTTTCCCCCAGCTTTGAAACTTCAACGTTATCTTCTGTCAACATCTCAAACGCTGGCAGAAAGATGCAAAGCAATAGGTCACTGCTGTTTCCAGCTCACTAATGCTTCATTGCTCATACAGCTTCAGGGACGCTCTGCGAACAGCAGAAGTCACATCAGTCCTGCACCAGGGTCACATCTGAGTGACCACAAGAAGCTCAGCTCACTGGTCTAGTGTTTTAAAGGCTGACATTCTAACTCCATTTTCAAACACATCATTTCTGTGCTGTTTACGCAGATCATATAGCCTGAATATAGTGAGAACCCTGGGGAATATGAGACGCAAGATGGGCTCTTTTGACAGACTTCTTCCTGGAAGAACATCCACCATCCCATGAATTTCCTGTGGCAAACACTGCTGGTTTGAGTAACTCCTTACAATAAATAGCCTCCTTGCCCACTGAGTTCCTTATCACCCACTGACATGATCCAATCATATTAAGAGTGTGAGCACCACCAGGAATCTCTGTAGCACGTGAGAAAAGACAGTACTTTAATACTGGAAAGCACAAAAGGTCGAAGTCTGCGTCCAAAAGATGAGACTAAAAGACTTCAAAGGGTATTCCATGTCATTTCTACCAATTGAATCTGTGCATTGCCATGGCCAGAATGAGAAACCGCTAACAGCATAGAGACACTCATATCAAAATACAGGGAACCAGTAACTTGAAGGCATCTGCTTCAAGTTGGAAGTAAATTCCTTTACAAACCCCCTCCTTTTTACTATGTTTTGGTTATTTCTTAATTCCCTAGAAGCTTGTTGGATTATAAATGTTTATGACACATGTTTGTAATGCACACCTGGCTCTCCAGGGCATGTACAATATTAATATATTAGATTATATGATTAAATGTTTACTGAAGACATCTTAGTAATGTGCAATTTTCCACTGCAGCATGTTTGAAAGAGCAGGTTGGCATTACTTTAGTGCTTCAAAGACTCACCCATGTTCTTCATTATCCTGTTTAGGATAGAATACTGTATGAAGTATGAACAGGTAATGTCCTCCCTCCCTCCCCAGTCAGTGTCCCACTCTCCAGAGAGAGTGTTAAACACTTATGTGAGTGAAAAACACCACTGCTTCCCACTGAAAAGAGAGCACCTGAACACATCCACTGATGCTATAAACTCTTCAGAATGGGAACAGAGTTCTCCTCCCTGTTTTCACAGCACCTGGCAGAATGAAGCTCTGTTTTCAGCTCTCCCTTAAGCGCTTTCAGTAACTATAATAAATCAAAAGGTGAAACAGAGAGCTCTGGAAGAGAACATACATTATGTTTTGATAGATGTTTAGCTGTTAAAGATGCAGATAAACACACAGTTGTGTTTAGCCACAAAGTGAACCAGGTTCCTAACTCTGGTGAGCTCATCTTCATGCAAAGTTTTGCAGATACCACTAGGAATAACTCTTCACCTCTGGGTGCCTATGGATCGCCAGGGAATTTGTCCCTTGATTTCTGCTGCTCTAATATAAAGCTTTGCATCGAGGGGGAACTGTTCTGTACACACTTGGGAGTTTTTAACACCACTGCTCCTCATCCGGCTTGTTAGGTTATTATGGCAGCTCCACACCCTGCTACTTCCAATGGTTGTCATGCCCTCAGCTGCAGCACCATGTAGTGCAGGATGTGCTATGGAGACATTCCTATTCCACAGAAATAGGCTTGGAACTGCCAGTGCTTCTTGGCTGTAAAGTCACGTACATTGGGATTATAATGCCAAAAAGAATGAGAGCTTTAATTTAAAACTGAGATCCCTTAATGCAGAAATCACCCATTAAACAAGATAACACGACACAAAGCCCTGCTGGAATGAGTGTTGGGTGTTTGTGTAAACAGCCTGGATGTGAGCAAGAGAACAGCTGTGGGTTACGGCTGATGTCTGGGGGGGGATGGAGACAGCTTCTTTCCTTTCAGCTGGTACTTTGAAGGGTTCTGCTAATTGCTTATCTCATTTTCTGATCTGATTACCTCCGGCTGCAAACCCATCCACACTCTGCCTCTTGTGTATGTTTATTAGGAGTGTTTTGAACTGTGAAAGGCCTGCAAAGTGCATACCCCTTGCAGAAGACAGGTTAAAAACCCCAGCACAAATACCTCCAGGGTCTGTCTTTTACCTGTTTCCTCTCCTGATTATCTCAGAACAATCAGACTTCACTGTGCTTTCTTTGGAGCTGGCGTTGCACTTACAGAGTTACAGGAGAATGTGAAGTGAAGGTGGTAGCGTGTTGAAGCAGGCAGAGGCTGCTCCGGACGGCTAAGGAGATGTGTGCATGATGTCCTCACCTCCCAGGGAATTATAAATGCATCACTTGATAATAGTATTAATAAATACATAGCCAACCATTTGAGCACTGATCTCCCTGCAGAAAGCATAGGTGTTTTCCCATGACAGAACAGGAAAGTGATATCTGAGCTGCCTGATCAGGGAAATGCCCTTTGCTAGTCACCTTTGTCTCCTTAATTAACACTGATGCAGGGGTATGTCCTGGGTCAGTCGTGCTAAGTATGTTGGGTCCAAAGACACACTCTGGATCCTGAGTTAAATGTCAGGAGCAGGAATACAACAATCCTTTAATATTTTATCAAAATGGTGTTATTTTGAACAGAAATTGAGGTTTACTGTGAACATTCCATATATACTAGTCAGTGTGCACGGCACTGTAAAAGGCTCCTGAGAAGCTTAATATCTAAATAGAGATGAAATGGGATTTGCTTTACCCAAATAATAAATATTTAACTAAGACAGAAATAAACCGGTATCACAGTTCAGTGACTGCAGCCCTCTCCTGTGTGCAGACTCTAAAGCAAGGCTTTAGTCGCAGATTGCTCTCCTGATCATTACCATGCTGTTAGGTATTGCAGTCTATTCCTTCAGTTACTTTGTGATAACCCACTTCACAGACCATAGAATGGTTTGGGCTGGAAAGGACTTGAAGATCATCCAATTCCAGCCCCCTGCCATTGGCAGGGATGCCTCACACTAGACCACGTCACCCAAGGCTCTGTCCAACCTGGCCCTGAACACTGCCAGGGAGATCTCATTTTATTTCCTGGTGTTATATGAGAGAATTCTTGGATCTCAAAATAGTTCATGGGTTGGGAGAAATCCAACCTAAATTACAAGTGTCCAGTTATTCCAGGCTTAATGCAAATGTCAGGACAGATCCAGAGCGGATCACTTCCTTGTCCTGTACCCACTGCATCTTCCTTTTCATCTCTAACATAACCATCTGACCAGAAGAGAGCAGCCCTTCTCCCACACTAGAGATTTATACATTGGAGTAAGTTTGGGTTCCCTTAGAGCAGACATACAAAGCTAAAGCACTGAGGGAGAAGTGAACTTAAATGCTCTTCGTGTTTATTTGACTTAGGCAGGTCCTCTTTGCCTGCATCAACTTAATGGTGCTTCAGAGGGGAAGAGAAGCGGCAAGTCTAGAGCAACGAAGGGTCCGCCTTCGCCAGCGCTGTGTGTGACAGGCAGTTGTTGAATCAGAGCACATAAATTAACAAGAATTTAATTAGCTTGTATCGTTTCTGTCAAATCTGACAACTCAAACATGGAGAACAGACCATGGGTTTCCTTAGAGAGCAGTTGGAGGGGGGGTGTTACTCTCTGTCTGAGGGGAACCTGAAGTTGGATAGCTATTTATAGGTTTTACATGGCCTACTGCTTCCAGTGCTGTGGGAGGGTTCAAGAGTGAAGCCATAAATGAATTCCATTTCCTTTTCTCCCTTTAGGACTGCGGGTATGGACCCTCTGCTTATTTACCTTCTGCCTGACAAGGTTTTCAACTGACTAAGCCATTTTTCTGTAATCCCCACTGGATCCTTGACGTGGGTTTCCATCACAGAACATCCTTTCAAAGCATTATGTCTTGGTTCTGGCCAAACTATATATAAATACGTTTGTATATATATGGCAGTGTTTTCTCAGGAGAAGCATGAAATGACTCAGATGAATTTACTACACTCGTGAAGAATTCATCTCAGATAAAGAAGCCAAGATATCACCCAAAGCTAGAATTTACTAGCAAACACCACAAAAAGTTCTACATATAAGCCTTGCAATTTAAATTCATTTCCCACTACACTCAAATTGGACAGTAACTGCAGTGACAATAGTTATATGAATGCCAAAAATAGTACAGCATCAGCTTCACATCCCAGAGCCCAGTCCTACACTTGTATGGGTTATCTTGCACTGAAGATGTACCTCACAGCGTAGCTACTATAACCTGGGCTGGCACCGTAAAAGAGCAAAGGAAGGTATTATGGTTGGAGTAACTGCTTGCAGGATGTTAGCTCAGTAATGATGTGGGGTTTTGAAAGCAGCTACTAATTGCTTTCATTAAACAATTATCCACAAGATCAAATAAATAGCAAATAATAAATCTTGCCGCTTTGGAGCACATTTCACGTAGATAAGCATCAACTGTAAAATATAATAGAGCTTCATTGTTATTATTAGGTTGAACTGATGACTTGGTGCTTACAAATCACGGTACCTGAACTGCGCAAGGCACAGGAGATGCAGGTAAAGCAAGCAATGAGACTAAGCCTCTTTTTAGAGGCTCGGAGGATAGTGAAAAGTGTTGTTTCTTTACCTCAGCAACAGAGGGAAGCTCTGCAGCCCAGAGACAAGCAGGGAGATGCTGCCTCAATGTCTGTGCTTGCCTTGAATGTCATTTTTTGAGGCCCTCTGCCTGGCAGCATCAACCTCCTCCCCAGCCCTCCCCAGAGATGGAGCTCGCAAGGTCACAGAACAGGACTATCATATTAAAGCTTAATTAATTCCATGCATCTTATTAAATAAACAAAAATCCATGAGCCCCGAGTGTTCCTTATACCCCAGTGTTGGATTCGTTTCTGGATCTGAGCCACCAGCTTCCCAATCTGTTCAGGAGAGGCACAAAGGAGACCGTTTCCAAGTCAGTAACCAAGCAGTGATTTGTGACATGTCAGGAATATTTAGGGAAAAATGATGGTGCCAGTGACCCTGGAGAAGGGAAATCCATCTTTTGGTTGGGAAGCGGAAAATAACTCTTGGAAACCTAACACATTTCCCCCTCCCCTCTTGGTTCCAGTCTATTCCAAGATGGAAGATTAGTAGCTTGCAAAAGAAAGAATGTCACATAAAAAAATAAAAGGAACAGATTACCAGGAGCAAAACTGATACTAAAACTAAGCACTGAGCCACTTGCTCTCTGTCCTCCACTGAGAAATACTGAGAGAACATTTACTTAGCAATTAGGTTTTAATGGCAGAACTTGCAAGGCAGCGCTGGGCAGAAAGTCAAAATCTACATTTTAAGAAGATATTTTAAGTACCCTACAATGCACAGGAGCCCGTATGGTTTTTCTTTCATTGTAACACAGCACTTTGTCTTCCTACAAATGCATGTGGCTGAAAAGAGATAAATGCAGAAGTCATTAGGTATCCCATATAGCTCATTCACTTAAGCTTCTCTGAGCGGACAGCTAGTATTGCCCTGCTGAACCCCTGATGGATTTCAGAGAAGGATGTGCAACGTAACTGTGAGTGTTCATCTCTAGAATGAATAAGGGCCTTAAAAAGACTTTTGAGATTAACTATTTTCCTTAAATTAAAGACTTGAGGGTACACAAACAAGTAGACATTTGAAGTTCAAGAGGAAGTTAAATGCTGCTCATTCTATGGCGTATTTCCTGGTAGAGCATCGAGACACCTGCATCTGCTGCTGCTGTGTTGTACCCAGTTCATATTCCTTCTAGGACTCTCTCATGTACCAAGAGCATCTATTTGCTCAAGAAGGGACTAACTCTCATCACATGTTTGCAGCAAACCTTGCTTTGTGCAAGCTTAATGCAGATACAAGGGCCAGTCCAGACTGGCTGGCCTGGTATTTTATCTGCACTGAGATCAAGACACAACCTTGACCAGGGAAAGAGGAGTTATTCCTAGAGAGATGAGTTGTGAAAAGGAAAACAAGTAGTGAGAAGAACTGGGCATGAGAGAGAAAAGTCACCTGGCAACCCTGTGCCTCAGTTTCCCTTTAAACCAGGAATCTTAACACAAGACTTTGTACAGTGCAGAAACCAGCCATCAGAAGTGCTTGTAAGGAACCACCTCTCACTATAAATAAATTCTTGATAAAGAAAGAAAATAAGCTTTGAAGAGAGTGAAATAAACCCAGGATATAGAAACTACACCCCAAAGAGCTCTCTGAACTCACAACTGGAGCGAGATGGCTGGATGTTACCATCCTCCCTGCTAATACAGCTTGTTTATTTCTGCTTTGCAGTAAATGCAGTATTAGAGAGGAAAGGCGGGGGGGTACATTTCCATGAAAGCTTCCCCCATCCTTTTTTCTCCTTTCTCTAATGCTGCCCCTGATATATTAAGCTACATTCCTGCCAGCTTCAAGGACATGTTTCTGAATCCCATTCAAAACGCTGACAGCCACTGAACGTGTGAGAGGAAACATGCCCTCAGATGGACTGCATTTATTCGTCTGGTTATACCTTTAATCTGACATGTTTAGTAAAACCTCTGCAGGGAGTGCTGAGAATGTTCCAAGAGAAGAAAGAAGGAGAAGCAAGATTCAGGTGTTGCCTCTGAAGGTTGCTGTACAGTTGGTTTAGGCAGACACCAAACTCAGTAAGAAGAAACTGATTCAGAGCAAGGAATGGGGCTCTCCACTGATGCTACCATGGTTTGGTGGCTTCTGACCTCAGGGATTGCTGCTGGATTTGATGGTCTTTACTGAAACCTTTTGCTACACAGAAATACAAGGATGCCCATGTGCTCCTTCATATTCTTCAATGCAAAAAATCATAGGTCTAAGCTTGAATCCATTCCACTGTCGAGAGACACAGGATCTGATTTCCCTTCTTTGAATTGACCCAAATTGGACTTCAGCAGAACCACTTTGAGTGAATCATGAGCTAGAGTCAAGGCAGATGAGACTCAAGAGCTGCTCCTCTCATTCAGGACAAACTGCTGAAATCGTGCCCACTTTTAATAGGGATCTCCTGGTTTACCCCATCAGAAGAAGGGAAACTTTCCAGTCCCAGTTTTAATACATCAGAGCTCCCCTGCAAACAGCTGTATTGTATTTGTTTTATTTAGCTGTAATTCTTTTTCTTCTTTCTCTAGCTGGGGACTAATTCAGTGTCTTTGCTCATTTTTAATGGTGAGAATATATATTTGTTCTGTCCTGGTGAAGTTCTAGTTACTCCTATTTCATTTACATCAACATCACTCAAGACGTATTCACCAGACTTAACTAGGGATTAAACAGATTAACAAATGACTCACCATGATCTGAGGGATTTCTGAGACTGTCATCATGCTGAGCAGAGGGGAGAAAGTGGAACAGCTTTATCAGTCCTTAACTTCTTTAAATCCTCCTTTTTCTCTCTACTAAAATGGGAGGAGACAAATCCCTGCGGTGCTAAAACTGGGGTGATGGGAAAAAAGGTCACTTTGCAAAATACAAAGCAACTTTAATCACTATGATAAGGTTCTCCTTAAAAATATTCAGTTCTGCCCTGACAGCCCTGCAATAGGCACGTTCCTCAGCAGAGAGACCTTGAGCCATGTTAAATTGTATTTGCTATCTTGAGCACTTGTGGTTACAAAGTGCCCATGGGACAGTCAGTGTGGACAGCCCAAGGATGAGCTGGTGCTTCAAGGCACAAGCAGCAGGACCAAGAGCCCCCGGGTGGTTCAGAGGATGGTCAGTCCTTCCTCTGTGCTTTCCAGTCACTCAGGTCTGCTCTATACCCTTGTCCATACCCATTTTGGGTCAAATTTTAAACAGAAAGAAACCCAAACTCCTAAAAAATCATGTGCTTAAATCTCTTCAAAGGCTGGTCCTTATGTGCAAGCAGCCCCGCTGAGACCTGCCCCGTGTGCAGCTTTAAGCATCATCTCTCACACTGTGGTACCCTGTCTCCGGTGGCACAGTGACTGGACACAGCTTCTCTGGGGACAGAGAGGTCTGCGGAAGGGGCATCCTCTTGCTCATCATGTAACAGAGCCCTTGCAGGGCCTGGCCATGGAGGAAGAGAGGAACTGAAACCACCTTGGCTTCCCTGCACACTCTGAATCAGTCATGATGAGAGCATTCATCTCAGAGCACCGCCCTTTGAAGACGGAGCTATACACAGATCCCAGTGGCCAAACCCTCAAAGGGACGAGAACTTGGCAGTCAAAGCCAGATCTACGTTATCCAAGCACAGTCACTTCAGTTCACAATGACGCACAGGCCTTAGATCTCCACTTTGCTCTTTTATACCAACTAGAAAGAGCAAATCATAGGACACCCCATAGTCCTTTGAGGCGCATCCAGCACTGGTTTTAGAGCCCTATGACTCAACTGCTAGCGTTGCTTGCCACTCTCTACGTCTGGATTAAAAAGACAGACAGAAAAAAGCACCTCTGGAGCCTTTAAGACTAATTAAGAAGTGTATCAAAAGAAAAACCAAAACAGAGAGAGGGAGATAGGTTTGGCTGCCTCTGAATGAATCTTATAAAATGGAAATGGGAAACATGTGCAAACACTTGAAATATTTTTGCCCCTGCAAGATACTTGAAGACTTCCCTTGTAAAACAAATAGGGAACAAAATAAAACCAGGTTTCCTTCAGTCAGCACATAATCATTTTCGTGTTAATTTTTATCTTGTTAACCCAAAAATCTATTAGAAGAGAATTATCTGCCTGAAATCTAGCTTGTGACTCATGCTAAGTGGTTCTGATATTTTGAGAAAATAAATCTTTACTCTGTTTACACAAGTCTATCTGAAATTACAGCGTGTAAAAGAAATAATGGTTTCGAGTGACCATAGGTGACAAATGATCGGGCTTCTGATGTTATTAACTTTGGCCTTGTCTACGTTGGATCTCTTCTTGCTTTACTTTTAAGCCCTACTACTTGTAGCAATTGCAAAGCACCACCAGGGCTAAATGCAAACCCCAATGCACTCATTCAACAGGAAAAGAATCTTTAACTTCACAGTGCTATGGACTATGCCCAGGTGCTGAACACGATTACACGGTCAAATCCAGTGGTAATTACAATGGGCAGAAGAGCAATTTAATAGCAGACAGAATGGAGACAAGCCTCTCTGCTTATGAAGCCAATCTCCACTACCACAGGAGTTACCTTGTATAAAGATCATTTGCACATACAGGGCAAGATGTTTTCTAATGGGGTAGAGATTCTCAATGCTCAGTTTGGATTAGGTGTCCAACCAATGACTTCCTAAGGGGACTGGTTTTACAGAGGAAATATGGAGTGAACCAGTGGACACTGGTCTCTCTAAATACACACACTGTGGTTGCACCTATGAGTAGTCATTCTAGGATGGGGCATGTTTGTGTGGATTCATTCCGGAGGGTAAAAGGAGCGCTTCTGCCTTTGGAAAACCTGAGGAGTGACCAGTGCCTGAAGTAGTTTTCAAACAGTGGCATGGCAAAGATTAGAATTAATTCTAACCCCTTTCTTTTGCTTGAATTTCAGCAGCATAAAGAAGCAGGGAGAAGATGATGCTCAGTATTGATAAATCTGCATAAACACACAGAAGTCCTAACTCATTCATGAGAACAAGTGCTGTGTTTTGGCTAGAGGACATCTTTCTGGGCAAAGAGAAGGAAACAAACGAGATGAAAACTGGGGAGTTTCATTCCAGGTACTTTTCCTGCCTATTGATTAATTAAAAGAGAACCTCACAGCTGAGACTTTCTTACAAGGGATTTTAGCCAACTGGCAGCTTCATCTGGGACAATCCAACACCAGCTGTTAGCTACAACCCGATGAAACCACAGCCTGCTCTGGAGGGTTGTATTTGCCATCAGGCTGTTCTCCTGCAGAGGAAGAACTGAGCGGACGTTTCTCATTACTCGATGAAATGCTCAAGGAGCCTCTCCACACTTTGTGCACAGAAATCCCTGTCCAATGAAAGAATTCCATAGGCAGACTTTGTGCACAGAAATCCCTGTCCAATGAAAGAATTCCATAGGCAGTCCCACCGGAGAACACCTTCTGCCAGCCGATGTAACAGAGCTATTGCTGTCAGCATCTGGTTTGAACCTTCCATATTCTACACCGAGTTGCTTTATTGCCTTAGCTAAGGCTATGGGAGGACAATTATTTAGTGGTTTATATTGAAGTTATTTCAATTCATCATGGGCAGCTTGAAAACACTGCTCTAGGTGCTACAATTGCTGAAGAGTGCACAGCATCAAATGAAAGCTTGCAGGGAAAAGCTGCTTTTGAGCAGCTCTTTGTCACAAATTTATTCCATTTCAGTTATAGCAGTTATCAAAACGTTTACAGCTGACTTTGCTTTCTAAAGGGAATATAATCCTTCCCACCCCATTTTACATGATTCATTCCCATGCCAGATTTTCCACCCTCTGGTTTAGGGGCTGGTTAACTTCCTAAATAAATCCCAATAAATAGATAAATGTCCCTGCTCTTCAGATAATCCCCTGAAATCCTACAGATCACAGTCAGTCAGTCCTAGCATTCACCTGACAGGACTGACACGTGAACTCTCTTTATCCAGGCTGGGAAGGCAGCACAGTGACACAGACTGGTATGAAGAGAAGCATGAAGAGGTTTTGTGAGTAAATGTCAGTGAGGTGAACAGCACCTTGAAATGTGCTGTAGAAGCAGAGCGAGTGGTTTTGTCTGCGGGTGCAGCAGAGCTGGGGTTGGGAAGAGGAGGTGGCAGACACGCTGGTGCATGAAGCGAGCCCAGGCTTGGAGCCCAAATACCTTTGTGATCTTTGTTCCCTGTTTCAACTTTGCTTCTGTGGCTTGGCTGGGCACACTTGAGTTGTTTAGCAAGCAATAACACAGATGCTTCCCCCTTTCCCTAGGCAAGATATGGCAGAAACCAAAAAGAGAGATTTGTTTTAGCCAGAAATAAAGCCCACAATCTGACTTTGCTGGTGTGCTATTTTCCATTGCACAGCTCTGGGTTCAAGCAGCACCATAAAGCCAATGTTTCTTTTTCCCGTGCACTTCACATCCCCTATTTCAAGCCTTGGCCAGCATGTGCAGTGGCACGGTGTTGATCCAACCAGAGCTGTGGAATGCCATGGTCTGCTCCATCAGCACTTGGAGCCTGCCACATCAGAGAAGACAACTCATCATCCTTTGAGGAGTTAGCGATGGGTTGGATTCCAGTGGGGAAAGCGAAGGATAAGCCATTTATTAGAAATCAGCACATACATGCAAATTTATGAGGTGACAGTATCTCTGAGTATTTGCCTTATGTCAGCAGGTACCACACTGTCCTCAGTGAAAACAGCATCCCAGCCTTCCCGGGGGCAGGGCAGCCAGGGAAGTCTGATGCCCGCCGCCACTCTGGGATGAAATCCATGGCATTCTTTTGCTGTTTGCAATCTGAGAACTTCACAAGAATGCTGGGGGTGAGCTTCCCACCGAGACCACAGAATTAATACTGTTTAGTTTAAAGTGTGGATCACCCACCACAACAACCAGCACTAACGGCATCGGGGTAGCTGGCTCAGCAAAGACGTCAAGCACAAAGTAAACTGAATCCCATACGGCAAGGTGAAGGATGTCTGGTGGGAAAGCATGGAGAAGTCTTTCCTGCTACTGTCCAGGATGATGAAGAACTGCCCTTACTGTATCTACACATGTACCTAACGGGTTTGTTTCTTTCAGGTGCTTGAGAATTCACATTTAAAATACACTATACGATTTCACAGAGCTTAGCCAGAGAGGAAGAACCAGTCTGAACACCACCACAACGTCAGCCACAGAATTATACCCTGTGCTTCCTGAAGCAAGGAAAATTTTCTTCTCCATTACCTAAAACCGACACAACTGAGCTCCGTGGCTTGAAGTTAAGACAATTTAGAAACATAAGCAGGAATGATTTAAAGATTTTAGTAGTGAAGTGCAGTACTTCTGTTAATAAACTGGGTAGGTGGCTGCATCACTTGTATCTAGTAATCCAGATTCTTCTGTGTGCGTGTGAATCTTGAGGTTATTAAACACTGTGAACCAAGCATTAACAAACATGAACAGGTTATCAACTGGGGCTAACTAGAAAAGCAATGAAAAATGACCAGAATGCACATTATTCACCCAGTACAATCCAAAAGAGACCAGAACATGGCTGGTAATGGGAGATGCTAGAAGGTAGCTCAGGGACAGAAGAATGGGGTTGAATAGTTGATGGATGCTGGGGACCCCACAGCTGAGTCTCATCAGACACTTCACCTGCTGTTGAAAGGCATTTTTCAAGTTGCCTATTGCCCTAATGAGAATGGCAGGGCCGGGCACTATCTCAAACCCAGTGCCATCAGCCAAATAAAGCAGAGAGCTGCCTGCCAGCTACTCAACAGGGATTAATAAAGTGGCAAGATTTACAGGGAAGTCAACTCAAAATGCTTTCCAAAACACATGAATCAAAAACATTATATTGTCTTGAATATACGTCCTTAGTAAATGGATTTGATGGGTTTCTGGCAGAAGGACACTTTCTAACCCTGATAGGCTAAAATATGTTTTACTGGAGCTTTGAGGGTAAGGAAAAGGTGGATGTGAAGCATGTGAAGTGAATATTAAAGCCCCTATTAAAATGGCTCCACTGAAGTTAATAGCGTTTTACTGCTTCTCATCAAAGCCACAGAGGTGTGCAAATAGAAATCAAGGGTAGTGGGAGAAGTTGGTGGACCAGCCCCTTCTCTAGTAGCATGTGTGTTGTCTTCCATTTTCTGTGCCCCTCAATATCCTTTTAGAGAAGCAATTCTAGCACTGAATCTGTCCAAATTCTTATAACTAACATCAAAAGTAACAGTTTGATTTGTTGCAATAAAATAAAGGATCGAAAAGTGATTTTAACATTACTTGGACCAGACTCATCAAAAGTACTTCCATATCCACTGCTGCAAAACCCAACAACTGTCCGGATTTTAGCTGAGCAATGGTGAAATCATTCCACCGATGGTTTTGAAGAGCTCTACAGTTAATGTCTGCTGGTGATGGGGCTGGCACTGAATTTCTGCCACACACAGCTCAAATGCTTAATGAAATTGTATCTTTCTAAGGTTTGGTTGGTTGGGTTGGGTTGGGTTGGTTTTTTTTGCCTTTGTCATACTTTTGTCTAATCTTTATACACATAAATATGCTGCTACCACCTCTTAAGGAAATAGAGCAGAAAGCTGTTGTCTGGAGATTGTTGGCCTCATTACTGTGAGTAAACCATGCAGCAGGTCCAGACACATCCAGGGTGTCTCTGTGTGGTAAAACCAACCCAGGAATACACTGCTTATCTAAATGTTTGCCTCACAAAAGACCTTCATGTCCACCAAAGGGATGACAGCTGACATGGCTGTATTATTGAAGGTCTGACAAGCTAAAAGAATACATTCGTATACTGAAAGATGATTTAAGGTTAGGAAGCACAGACTAGGTATGGAGAGGAGATTAAGTCTGGATAAGTTCTGTGCATAGATTTGAAGACGTACATAGAAAGAAGATGAAGACTAGGAGACAGAAAGACTATGGTTCAAGAAAAAGAAAAGCAAATGCTTAAATGTCAGAGATAGCAATTCTTGTTCAGCCAGGGTGAGCTGAGCCTTCTCATCTATGTTTTGGGTGCTATCAATCTGCAGAATCTTTCTGAACTTACAGTTAAACCCTATGAGCCAAGACTTCTCTATGGCACAATGTTTTCTGAATCCCTGAAGAGCTGTACTTCCCGAATCCTACTTCATCAGAGGTCCGATGCTTAGCAGTGTAACACCCCTTGATACATAAGACTAACGCTTCAAAGGGGTGATGCCCAAGAGCCACAAAGTCATTTAAGCACCTTTATATGGGATTGAGATGCTTAAAGTGTTTCTGGATTTATCTATGATTTTGAAATAGGACATTGGAGGCCGAATCACTTAGATCCTACTGAAGATCTAACTGCATTTTGATACATAATTAGATATGGAGATGGTGAAGATAGAAGAACAGAAAGTAGCACTGTCCTTAGAATTCAAAAATACCATAGAACCTACGTGAGCACATTGGAACCAATACATACACTGAGCAGCCCCTAGGAAGACATCTCTGGGTGCTCGTATTTGGTAGAAGTTAATCTGGATGAAAATAAGACCCATAGAGCAGTGAAAACATCCCTGACAGGATAATGTTCAATTCAAATAAACAGTTCTAATGAGATCTGTTATTACCTGCTATTTGGTCAGGCTCTGGCATGCAGTCCCCAGTCTAATGTTTCTAAATGCTGTCATAAATTTTTTCAGCCTAATCTGCTCCTGAAGATTTCAGCTAATATCTCTCCTGCTTCACAGTACATTATAGACAAGGCTGCAGCCTGCGAGGGAATCTACATCTCCCTTAGAAAACCCCAACACACCAAACTCAGTCTTTCCCCATCCAAGAGAAGTTCCTCTGACAGTTAAGCTTAATAAAGAACAATGAAGGTGGAGATATTAAGCATACAAATTTGCATAAAACATAGACAGCAAATTGTATAGCTCATCCAAAGTTACTCATCTAGTGCCCAAAGAGGGGCAAAAAGCTGGAATAACCTGATACCTGACAGCACTTAGACCTGGTGTGATCAAGTCTGTTCCCTCCTCTGCTGTTCAGATACATCTGAGACAGGTCCAATTAACATCTCTCCTGTCCTGCCAATGCTGATCCAAGTAGGTAGGTACAAAATACTACTTCTGATAGTTAATGTCAGGCTCAGAAGAGGAGGTCTGGCCATGGTACCATGCCTGTGGGCATCTGCACCTGCTTTAGAGGGTTCAGTGAAAGCAGGAGGTTTCAGAGCCTCAGAACTGAGCCTTGCATCACTGCCACTTCCTTGTTATTTACCATGTCCTCAACCTTTATAGCCTTTGGTCATAGTGGATGTGCCCTAAATTCCACATAGGCAGAAGGACCCCAAAGTGATGAATGTTATACAAAGCTCATCAGTGTGGGAGATGGTAAAAAACAGATAGGAAGCTTTGTTCAGACTTGTACTGCGGTAATTACAGGAGAGTTCCACTTATTCCAAAAGTCTTGTTCTTACATTTTTAATAAGAAGACAAATCTATAGGACTCTGATAGATCAAGAATGGCCAAGAATATCTCACTGAATCAGGAAACAGTGGAAATAGTCACATTGCAGCATTGTGTTGGGTTTAGCATTACATCAACAGTGCCTTTCTGCTGCACATGTGTGTGGGGAGAAAAGCACTGAAAGGCAGCCAAACTCCAAGTGAAACAGGAAAACGAAAGAGTTCTAACAGAATCTTCTGAGTGACCCAATTTACAGTGTTTCACCTACACAGGGTAGTGCAGTACCTGAATCACTTTATCACACCTCAGGAGTACAGCCCTTGTGGTCCCTCCACTGGAGTATGAGGAAGGAACAGCAAGGATTTTGTATTGTTAAGCTCCTGAAACAATGCTATTGGCAAATGGTGACGTTCTTAAATACCAGAGACCTCAAACTACCTCAGTGCTGAATTCTGCTGACCTTAGTCAGTGGCTGTTCTCCAATAGAGAATGTCACCCTCAAATAGGGAATTAACTGCCACTGAGAGCTGAACCTCTCCCTGCACCCAGAGCAGCCCTGCACACAGAGGGAAAGGGGGCAAAGGAGGGCTACTGTTTGGTAGAACACGAGTGATGTCATCTGTTGGCAAAGGAGACATAACTCAAGTGTGCCTACAGATTGGGTAACATTAAAAACCTTATCACTCCCATGCAAGCAAATAAAGGCAACGGGAATACATTTTTTTTTGTGGTAAGAATGCTTTTTAGCTTGCTTTCCTGCAATATATAAGTCTGCAGAAGTGGTGTCATTTCCACAGTCCAAACAGTTTATTCAAAGACTAAGAGGAGTTTCAGTTTTCCACAACTTTGCTTTGTCCTGACAATCCCCAAGCAGGTAATACTTCTGCTGCTTTATTAACACAGACCGGGGTCAATAAACACTTTGTACTCCCTGCCTCCCCTATCTACAAATGTCATTCCCCAATCCTAATGCTTAAAGACCAGAGGGATTCCCAGACCCAAGCCAGTGTAAGCTCAGCAGTTCAGTTACATTTCAGCTCTTTCTAAGGCCACCACGTCTGCCACCTTGATAAATGCAGTTGTTGCTAGGATAGAACAAAATCCTTTAATCATTTTCAAACATTAAATTCCATCATGTCTGGCCCATAAATGTAAAGTTCACTTTCCAGGAAGGATTTACCAAAGTTGATACCTTGTGCTGGCAGAATGTTAACTGTACATTCAGCAAAATGATTTCTTTTTGGTGTGGGGGGGCTTTTGATGCATTCAGTTCCCAAAACACAGCGATACCCTAATTTGCCCCAAGTGGCTAAAGCTGGATGTTGTCATCTGTACCTAATAAGGCGCAGGGATTTGTTTGTCACAGGCTTATCCTGGGCTAGTTAATGGTGCAAAAGCAGTGACTAAGCTCCAAGTATGTTATCCCTCCCCATCCAGCCTCGAAAGCGTTACGTCTGCGCTGGTTTCTCAGAGGCAACGCACAACATCTGGTGCCGAACCAGTGGGGTCAAATAATGTTCTCACCATTTAGCGTAATTAACTCCAACCGCCCGTCTGCTGCAGGCCCCCGCCGCAGCCAACACAAGCAAAGCTGGGCCAAGACGAAATTTCTCCTCATTATTAAACCCAAATCTAAGCACTTGTCTGTCTGTAAAAACAGAGCAAAGGGAGGAAAACTGAAACCAGCGAACAGGGTCTGAGGTTTCAATAAATGTCAGAGAGCGTCAAGTCTGTTTGGATTGCAAATTATTGCTGGCTGATGGTCTATTATTTTACAACTAGCGATTGCTGTCAAGGAGCTGGGGAGGGGGTGGCAGGGAGAGGCTTCTCGAAGCCCAACCAGAGGGGAACAGAAGTTACAAAATGCTCCAACAATCATTTAGAAAACCAATTCTAAAGTAACTTTAATGTGCGCTAAATTTAGAGCTTTTATAGAGCATCTCTTCAAAGGTGTCACTGAGTGCTCTGCTTGTGATAGAAACCATCACCAGGTCTGCTCTGACAGGGAGCATCTGCCATCCCTGCCTCCAGCTCCCAAATGCCATCCCTGGTAGAATTAAGACAACTGGAGGGCTGTGAATACACAAGAATGAAACAGAGCATCCCCACCCCTCGTGGTGCTTAAGACGAGCTCCTATCTTGTCAAATGTGCTTGAACAATATAGACAGAACATTTACACGGTTGTTACAGCCTTTTTGTAAATGAACTAATATACGCATCAGTGGTGACATCATCCAGGAATAGAAGGATTAGTCT
>JANHGB010045401.1:27729-45582 GCA_026283785.1 Coracopsis vasa | reverse complement strand
AGTTCTCAGAGGTCTGTCACCTCAACAGTTTCGTGCCTTGCTTTGAAATTCAGATGGGGTAGTTTTCCGAAGGATGAAAAATTGCAGACACAGTATTTGTTTTTAAACAGGAAGAAAGATGAATCAGAGAATTAGAGACTTACCCAGCCCTAGAGAAATGCAAATCCAAACACAAAAGCATACAGCTTCTGAAAACCCAGAGAATGACAAGGAGATAACAACAGCAAACAGATTTGTAAAGTACAAATTATGCCAACCCAGTCCAGTTTCCATCTACAACAGATTACCACGCTTTGCAGAAGAGGGAGAAGTGGTAAAGATCATATATCTAGATTTCAGGAAGACTTCTGTCACAGACTCATGTGACACTCATTGGAAAGTTGAGCAAACACAGGTGAGATGAAAGCTCTGCCATGAAGTTTAAAAGCTGCACTCAGGGAGCACTTATCAACAGTTCACCAACAGTCTGGAGCAGTGATCCAGATGGGACTCTGTGGGCACCTGCCCTGGGCCTGTTAGTAGTCAATATTTTTATTACCAGCTTAAATAATGGACTGAAACGTGTGATTATGATGTTTGTACATAAGATGAAAGAGGTTGGAAATATTTTGGTAGAAAGGATTAAAATTCCAAATGTTCTTGACAAATTGGAGAAACAGGGGAAAACAGCTTGGATTTCTGGAAGGATCTAAGCATGCTTATGAAATTAAGGAAAAAAACATTAATTGCTAAAAAAGAATGGGAATGAGTGGCTAGAGACAGATACAGAAGCAAAAGAACTGGAAGGCAGGGACCAAGATAGGCACCCTGTGAGCTCTACAGATAGACAACTATAATTTAGGAGACACACGCAATCCGTGCCATGGTCCACTTGCTTCCTTTAAGACCTCAGCTGCAGCAGCAGACTCTGTTCTGAGCACTGCTGTTAGATGCATTATTCCTAGAACAGTGTGGAGTTATTTGGAAGAGTCCAGAAGCAAGAGCGAGAATGTTGGAGGTCTGGAAACATGACCTGTGTGAGAAGTGTGATCAACTTTACCTGCATTTGATGTTATTCTGTGATTTAGGGAAAGGATAGAGGAACTGGGGTCTCCTTAGTCTTGAGAACAGTTAACTGACAGCAGACATGATAGTTGCCTTCAGATGTATAAAGGACAGTTAAAGAAAGGGAAGGAATATTTTTGTCCTTGTTCAGTGTGGGTTTAAAGTGCAGCACAGAACAGTATGGTTAAATACTGAAAACAGCTCTCTAGTAGGGAAGCTAGTAAAGAAATGAAAGAGATTTTCTCAGGGAATATGTGCATCATCTATCTCCATGGAATTTTAAGAGCAGGATGGGTTACAATGGGAGTCACAGGGGTTGCTCCTGGCTTTGTCAGGGAGATAGGCTGGATGGCTGCCCAGATCCCTTCTGTTCTGATATTCAGTGGTTTTCATGTTGTAGAGGAATACAGATCTTGTGTAAATCATGATTTTCTAGCATCAAGTAATCCCTAGATTTGGTTATAAAGGCACTGCCTTCCACTGAAGCTGATTTCCAGGTTATCCCAGATTTCTTTAGGGTGAGTGGTGCTACATTACCTTCAAGCTTCATTGGCTTCTATACTAAAAATCTTCCAGTTGTGAATTCACTTTCACTACTCAATATCTCATCCTGTTCCAATGCCTTGAGAAGGAAACAGCAGATACCTACCTCAGTGCTCAGTCTGGTAGCCAGGCTCAGCATTGTGTCAAGCAGGTAAAACACTGACGAGGCATTAAACCAGCACAGAGTTGCTGTGACACTTCTATCAGTTGCCACGACGATTACAAATTAGATCATGCTTTCGTGCTATCTGGCTCTTCATGTTTCACCCTTATCACAGGGTCCTGAATTACTCTGTGCTCAGTTACTACCACTTTGTGGAGTTTTTCAAGCTTGAACCTTATGAGCATCTTGTCTCTACCATTTATCTATGGGAGATAACTTCTAAGAGACCTCACCGGCTAACGTTTTAGCAGGTATTTTAGATGAGTACATAATCTCATCAATGCTCTAAAAAGACTTTCAGCTTTTTTCCAGGTTTTGCATTTCCTGCTCTAAATCTGTAGCCCCACGTTGTTGGATGAGCTCCAGTCTTTTCAAGCTCTGCTCCTGGTTCTCCTGTCATTATTTCTAGAAACCTACCGAGCTTCACTTGCTAATCAGTCATTCACTGTCTCTCCTGTGGCTTGTTCTCACCTAACATCCTGTTGCAGTTTTAGCATAATGTTAGCTCTTTCAGAAGAAAAGAGAAGTACAAGAGTATATAGAATATAACACTCCTACAAAGGGCGTAAAATGAAGGGAGGTAGTCACAAGGGCTTATGAACAGACTGAAAGATCAGAGAGAAAGTTTGGGGGCTTTAGCTGGGCGGCGAAGGCTTCAGCGGAGACATCTAAATCTGAGCTGAAAAAACACGTCAATGCAGCTTGTGAACCAGTCCTAATGTCAGCACCTGTAAGCCCCGATGAGTTGTTCCATGTAGGTACCTACTCCGTGTAGGTACTGATCCCTCTCTGCTCACTTTAAAGGGAGTCCAGGATGAGCTGTTCACAGTCAGTGAAGTCATGTGCTATTTGGTTAGCTTAACAATACCGAGAGTCCCACAGGAAAGTATATAATATTATGGCAGCTCGCCTGTGCTTCTGTCCTAGGATCCAGTGGATACATAGCTCTTAGAGGAAGACAAGAGTATAGCCAGTGTCCTTTAGATTCTTCTAGAAGTAAGGAATATGTATTTCTTCTTTCTCCAAAACCTCGTCAGAGAAAATCTGTTGGTAGAGTCTTGCCTGAAGTAGATGTAATGTACTAGATGTGTAATCTAGTCTATGCAGAAGTCTATAGATAGTCTACTAGATGTGTAATCTAGTCTATACTAATTACTAGATGTGTAACGTAGTCTATGCAAAACCACCTATTTCAAGCAACCAGACAAGTACAGATGCAGGAAAATCCTAGCAAGGATTTCTGTCTCCACTGGTCCCTATCAGCCTGCTGCCCAGCCCACTGCAGAATGGTTCTCACCATGATATCTTTGGGAAGATCTTAGTATCTGCTAGGTTTTTAATTTGCTTACTGTTCTGAAACAGCAAAACCAGAACTGAAACAGCTGCGCAAAATGGAATTCCTTTTCTCCACTTACAACTTTCCCAAAACAAACTAAACTCTCCCAGGATATTTTTGCTGGAGTGGCCGTGTCCTTGCTGGAGCTCTTCTCCCATTTGTGTTAGAAGAATTCTGCAGCTTTCCACATTGCAGCTGGCATTGCCATGCCACCAAGCCCCCAAGCTCAGGGCGAAGAGCGACACAGTCACAGAGAGCAGGAGCTCAGCTGCTCACTATGGGATTTGCCAAACTAACTTCTATTAGCCACCTCCAGACACTTTCTCTTTCACCGAAGGGTCTGAGAACCAGACCCCCAGATGATTCTGAGCTGAGGAAATGTTTCCTTCTGCACTAGTCTTTTTTTCTCCCTAGGAGTGTCTGCTAGATGGGACCAGACCTCTCTGATGGTCCACATGACACCCGCACTGCTTCAGTGAATGCTTCATGTTGAAAACAGCCTTTCCAGGGCTGCTTAAGGGGAAACTCATTTGTTTTAAAAGCCTCTGAGCTAAAACATGAATAGAATTACTTTTCTTTAGGAGGTTTTGAAGATCGAGGCAGGGGAAGGAGCTGGGCTCCCGCTGCTGCCTCTAGAAACAGCTCAGCTGTGCTCCTGGTGGGGAAAGGATGGAGTCTCTGCTCCACTTTCTTCTTTGTGATCAGAGTATCTTATAAGACTCACAACAAATGATGCTGCCAGGAAATACTCTTCTGTTCAACATCAGGACACTGCTGTTCTGTACAGGAGAACAGAGCTCCCGGTTATTGGTCTGGGGAAATAGCTGATTTTTCAGTTTGACAGCAAAATTGAAAAATCAGGTGGAAAAAAGGCTTTGCTTGGCTCATGCTGGAATATTATTTTTCTTGCTAAACAAAAAACACTGTTCCATTCAGCAGGAAATACTTCATACGATTCCAAATGAAATGTTTTATTGTGTGCACTTGTCAGAAAAGCCAAGAAAGTAAAAGGAGAGATACACAAACACAGGATCAAGCCCAGGGACTGCAGCCTTTATTGCTGGGAGATCCTGTTCTTCCTTTGAAAAGTCTTACCTCCCGGGAGGACCTAGCCACAATTGCACTTGAAATCCAGTAATGTCTGTACCCTGTTCTGCAGTACTGAGTGGAAATGATGACCATCTGTATATTAAGAAAATGGCCCTATTCCTCACTAGCTGCCAATTTTAAATGCCCTCAGGACATCATTCCGGCTATGGGGATAAGCTGGCACGTGAGCAAAGAGCTTACAACTAAAATGTATGCGTATTTTAGGATTTTAATTTAAGCAGATGAATATTGAAACATTTACAAGGGAGGAGGGTATCTATAATGCTTTACTTTTTTTTCCCCCAGTTTCTTTATCTAACCAGAGGCAGAGAAGCATCAGCTTACTTGGTGAACTTCTGAACCTCTGTAAGTGCAAAGTGGCTTAAACTATTATGAAAGAAGGTAGTATCCTGACTTCTAGTATGAACTTTACTCTTAGCTGGGAATTCCAAGGGCACAAAAGAGGTAAGAGAAGTGCCTTTTCTTAGTCTGGCTGGCAAAGCAATGCATTTGTATTCAATCCAGTTGAACAAACCCAAGGGAAAAGATTTTTAAAGGTAATTTGATAGCTGAAGTATGCTAATATTGCCTCAAAAGAAATAATCAATAGGGGACAATAACAGCTAAGAATACAAGGGGAAAGATATTGCAATACAATTAAGAGAGAACTGAAAGAATGCAAAGACTTTAGAAATACCCCAACAAATGTCAGTGTATATCTCTCCTCAAAGAGAGTGAAACCTGAACTATCTCTCTACCCCAGAAGGTGAGATGTGTTATTCTCTGTACTACAGGAGGTAAGTGACTATGGATGTAACCGCTATCTTGTGTTCCTCATTCACAATTTGAGAGCAATACAGATGTCCTTAAAAAAAGAACAAAAGTATCACGGAATAGCAGCAGCACAGTCTCAGTGGGTTGAGATGCACCATTGTTAAACAAAGTAAACTTACCTTTTCACAAGGAGATGGATAGCACACTTGTGATCGCTGATTACACTGCATGTATCAGTTAACAGCAGAGCATCACTTAGACATCATCCTCAAGGATTTTGTGTGTTTGCCTAACCCAGCATCACAAGCAGCAGTGGCAAACCCTCCTCTGATGTGATGAGCTCGGACAGTGGATGGCCATTGTCAGCCAGCAGTGCCAGGAATACAGCTCAGAGGGAGGAAGGGACAAGGTGGCCTCTGCAAGCCCTGGTCATATACTTAAAGGCTGGAAGGGTTCTCTGGAGGTCTCCAGTCCAATCTCCACTGGAGAAAGAATGGACTTTGATAAAGGTGCTCATGGACACGTCTGGTGACTCTTGAATGGGAAAAGATCTCCTGCAGGAAATACTTTGAGGCTTCTGTCAGCTCCTGGTCTCTGTTCAGAGGAATTAACAGGTTGGAGGATCTGTTGTGAGCAGTCATCCAGAAGAAAATCTCAACAACAGAGTCTGCAAAGGTGAACACCATGGCATAGCTTATAGAGGAGAACAGGACTGCCCTGGAGGAAGCTTGAAGGACTCTGCTTTTCCCACCTCAACCCAGAGCAGCAGTTATTCAAGAGGTAGCGGCTGGAACCCAGGAGTGACATCTATGTAAGAAACACATAAACACTGTTTAGGGTGGGCAGGGGACTCATTTGCAAAGCGTTTTTTGATGGACTCTGCCCTGTGCAGAGCTGACAAGGCACCTGGAAAGATAAATTCATTACTGAGGAGCTCCCATGGGCTTGCACGGAGACATAAATACAAGCCAGTTGAGTGATTCAGTAGGGACTCACTGCAGACATGGACTGTGACACCAGCCCTATTCCCTGTCTGCTAACAGGTCAGTTTGCACTAAGCCCAGGTGAGAGTACAGATATAAATAGGTGTGTGATACTTGTAGTGAGGTTATCAAAGACCTTTCCCAGATGCTGGTGAAAATAATTCTCCATACTTAGCTGCTCTTTAGTGTCTGGGCCCAGAAGCACAGAGAGAAAGCTTCTGCTTCAGTGGACTGCAGCACAAAAATGAGTTGGTCACAGTATTGATGGAGGATGCTTCTCTTCTTGGAAAACTGCCCTGTGAGTGAGAATAGACTGAAATGGGATGAAAAAAAAAACCCTTATCACTAAAGCAAAGAGATTTTTCTTCCTCTACCAGCCATGAAAAAGCCACAGAATCCAGCGAACAGCACAGGCTGCTTAACAATTCCAGACTAACACAGAAACCGCAAGGATAAGCCAACATATGGACCTTACATTTTGCCATGGTTTAGCAGAGCTTAATTGGATCATCCATTTTTCCAATATTAACATATCAGGGCTGCTGCTAATCCCTTGGGAGGTCCTGTATGTTGCAGATTAAAGCACTTTTCACAATCTGCATGATACAGTTGGCTAAACAATATTAAGAAACGAAGCTTCCAAACATTTAACTGCTAATTTAATGTGATTTCACAAAGTCTGATGCTTTCTGTGGGTGCTTTTGAGATGCATGAACCCACAGGTAAATTCATCAAGAGAATATGCCCAAAAGAATCTAAGTGTTGCAGGGGATGCCTTACTTTAGTTTAAAATACTGCTTCTTCGCTGCAGCTGGAAGTGCATTATTGAGATTTATTCTAACAGAAAGATAAAACTCCTTGAAGTATTGGTCCTTTTCTCAAAGAGTGCATTCACTGCTCACAACAGACTACACTTCCAAGCTGCTTCTGGGTTCTAACTAATGAGGACATTATTTCATTTGTTGGAGCTACATCCTCAGCACAAGCAATTCTTTATTTAAAAGCTGACATCTAGATCAACATTCTCCCAAATTCAGATACGTGGATATGAGTCGCATGGATTCAGATCCCTACATGTCCACTGTCAAACAGCAAAAGGTCAGAACAGACTCTGGTGTATGACAGACTGGACAAGTTATCAGACAGCGTTAGTAGCAAAGCTTGATGACAGCCAGTTTGTACCATGTGAGCACTCAATCCATTTCTACAGTGGTTTAGGCCTAAAAACACCCTTCAGTGCAGGGTGATGATGGGTTTGCTAAGTGACATTTAAAAAGAAAACAAAGCTCACAAAAGAAAGTTAACCATAAAAACCATCTAAAATTACACAGGGAGGAATCAATGAGCAGACCACTGAGGGGAATCCAATACTCTGAGGATTTAATTTTAATTACTATAGATTTGTAGCACTAACTAGTCATTTCTCCTCCATCTCCAAATGTATCTTTGCTACAGATAATTACACTATGATAATTGTAAAGATTCCTCATATTGTTAACTCATGGGTGTCTCTGCAGGGAAAACAGTAGGACAGGAAGCTAATATCATGGCCATACTACTTTGAATATGCAGGCAAATAAGCCAGAAGAGAATGCAATTTAGTATCACAGACATTCAACAGCCTTGTGTTTGATTGCCCTTACTATTTTAGACATGTATCTTGTAAATCATCATATTAATCTCTCTCAAGTCAACATGGCGCTAATAAATAAAGGGATACAATACCCTTGGCTAATCACTGCACTGCCCTGAGCAGAGTAGAAGAGCAAGACTCCCAGGGTAGGGCATCTTCCTGGTGACAATCACTGGAGAATGCTTCAGGGGAAGAATCCAGGGAAAGATAGATTAAAGTTAAGGATTTTCCCATGTTGATGATAAAAAACCCGAAATCCTGCAAGAAGTAGTCAGAAACAAATGGAGAGCACTACAGAGAACAGCCTCATGCTGCTGTGTAAATCCATGGTGTATTCCCTTCTTTAATGTTGTCTGCAATCCTGATTTCCCCATCTCAGAAAGACAATTATCAAACTGGCAAGACAACATAGAAGAGGGCAACAGAGATGATGAAAAGTACGAAAAGACATCTGTGTAAGAACGAAAGAGGTGAATAGACCACGAACCTGCAGCTTGGAGGAGAGGTGACGGGAGTTTGTCATTTCTTCCAGGAAGAATCCTGAACTACCAGCTGGCAGAGAGGAAGAATGCCTTCACACTGCCGGAAAACACATTCCAAAGGGTGTGCACAGTTTAATGGAAGAAAAAGGTCACCTGGGCTGCCCATCCAGGCAAAAGAAGCCCTGAAAAAACAGGCAGCAGGCACACAGCCTCAGAGAGGATGAAAAGAGAAAGACTTTTCCTGGGACCAGACAACACTACATGGAGTTTGCTCGCATCCAGGAAACTTCAAATGTTTCTGGAGTCAGAGCAAGACTGAAAGACAGAAAAGAGGGGGGAGGAATTGAGATTCGTTAAAAGTACATTCACTTCTGTTCTCTTCTCTCTCTGGAGTTCTCTGGTTTGAAAACGCTCATTGTTCCACTTGGAGGGCTCTTTTCTTTGTTCTCAATAGAAGCATTTTGGTGTTTGGGGCATGCTTGCTCGAAGGAGATAGTGCAGACAGATCCAGCAGAAAGCTCTCTTTGACCTGGGCTCCTATCACACATCCCCACTAAATTTTTTAACATCAAACTTTCTACCTCTCTTCCACTGAACATCCTCAAGGGATGACCCAACCAACAAATCAATCACGTTTTAGAACAGCATCTTCAGAGCTACTAAAATCACCTTCAGGAGAATCTGGCAGGCCTCCCACTCTTCACAGCAGTGCGCAGTACAACCATTCCAAAGGCTCCTGCACAAAATAACTGGTTTGACTCAATGTACGGTTGCACCTGCACCTTCCCCCTTTGCATCCTTCCAGCTATCATCAGTAAGTGAATTAGTTGACACCCACAGTGTATCCAAAAGAATCACAAGAATAGCTTAGTGGGGCTGGGGTGACATACAAAAAGATGGATGCTAAGAGCACAGTGACTTACTGGATATTTCTTCCCATAAGCATTGAAATCTGGTTAGCAGGTCACAGTCTGATCCCCACCCCTTAGCTAATGCCTCTTCCAGTACATTCTGCACTACAGCCCTTTTAGATGATTGATTATTCAATGGCAAGAAGAGCGGTCATACAGGCAGATACTTCCTTTTAGAAGGGGAAAGCTGATCTGGGCTGTGTTATTAGCTAGAAACATTACCAGATCTGAAGAACAGCTCTAGGAGCCAGAAACTTTGACAGTGTCTTCAATTTAGCATGAGGTTTTGCAACAGCCCCACCAGAAGCTGCCTCGAAAATGGAGGATGTTCCCATTCTGTCTGTGAGCTGAGAGCATCCATCCTCTAGCACACGCTGTTTCTCCCAGCCTGTTCTGGTGCAGGAGCTTGCTCTGCAGCTCTCCTTCCCTATGTTGTCTCCTGCCACCCCAGCCTTCCTTCCTGGCCACCTGCTCATTCAGCACTTCCTCATCCAGACCTTGGCAGCAGAGAGAAACCCAAGGGCAGGGCAGAGAGCCCCAGGACATGGTCTCAATCCCACTGTGGTTGCCACCACTCAGCCCTTCATTTCAGCCGTAGGAGCCCCACTTCCTTATTTTTCATCCCCGTTGTTACTCTTCCTACATGAACAGCCCGTTTCATCCAGAGAAATGCGCTGTGTTGAAAAACACCAGGACTGCTCATGACAACAAAAGCCCTCCTCCGGCTTTAAGAAAGCACTGGGGAAAGAAACCCAGTAATCAGATGTGGCTGTGATTCACCCTCACTGCTCTGCGCTGTAGGAGCAAACCCTGCTGCCCTGTGCTGGCTGGCTTAGCAGCACAGAGCTCTGCCTCCACACAGGAGGGCAGACAGCTCCCACGGCACCACTGGGCTCCATTTCCTGCAGCAATGATGCATCGTGTTCAGAGCAAGCACCACTTCTCCTGAAAAGCCTTCATCTGTCAGCGGCATCGATCTCCCGCAGCCTTTTGATTTACTTGTTTAATTGAGCAGTTGGAGACAGGACCTCAGCGAGGCTGTGTCCACTCCAGCATTTCCCCTCCAGGCATGTGAGTTCCCAGCACCTGGTGGGATGTGCTGAGGCAGCATTGCTGACATGAAGTAATGAGGAGCTGCATTATTAATCTGACCTGCCAGGCAGGGAGACAGCGAGGATTCCAATACAGCAAGTTGGAACCTCCTTGGATATTCGCTGTAACTTGTGGGGCTGAAGAAGCCTGCTTCTCACTTCTACAAAATAACCCCAACCAAGCCCCTGGGAAACGCTGCTACCAACAGACAGCAGAACTGGAAACCAGTGAAAGAGGAGATTTAGCCACATACCACTACCACACTATGGTTTAAGTCGTTTTAGAAACTGAAGCAAATGAGTGCAGTTACCAGAATCATAGAATCAGAATAGTTTGAGTTGTAAGGGACCTTCAAAGCTCATCCAATCCAACTCCCCTGCAATGAGCAGGGACATCTTCAGTTAGATCAGGCTGCTCAGAACCCTGCAACCTGGCCTTGAATGTCTCCAGGGATGGTGCATTCACCACCTCCCTGGGCAGCCTGTGCCAGTCCTAGAATATCAGCGTGGAAGTCCTTGTTGGAGGTTCCTGGTGTAGTATTCTGTGATTCTGTATAGTTTCAGTAAGATAAAGATGTGTCTGTGTCTGTGAAAGAGACTGACTGGGCTTATATATTCACTGGAGACTGCAGATTCCTCGCTAAGCAGGATGTATTTCAAATGGTATTCAAGGAAGTTAATCTTCTTTTGCCTTCCAAACCCTCCTGTTTGGATCCTAGGTGGTGCATGTGATTTTATAGCACTTTAATGGAATTCTCATTAAAGAAAAGGCAGAAGCTGGAGTACGTCAGGATCTCCCGGCCCTTTTCCTGTGCTGCTGCATTCAGAGAACAGGCATGCTGCTCAATTCTCTGTCCATCCCGACCTTAACGCAATGCTGAGTTCCACTCCCTGCTCTGAGGATGATGCCTGTTGTTCTTCACCAGCAATTCCAGTTCCATAGACTTTCATACCCATGTATGCTTTATTCTGCTCCCAGCCAGGGCACAATGTCTCCCTGGAATGGCCCTTTGCCATGATCATTTGTGGACCCTGAATAAATCTCTTCTATTCTTCGGCTTCCTGCGAGGACACAGCTGCTGAGCAAACAGGAGAGGAGAGTGAATTCCACTCTTCATCAGCCAGGGTAAATTTCAGCTGCACCTTGTAAACAGGCAAACAAGACCAGGTAGCCTGGGAGAAGCGCAGCACTGGCAGAAGGGAGCATTATAACCTTTCAGGTGAACTCTTTATATAGCACAAGCCAGAAACAAACCCACACTACCCAAGGAAAATCCAACTGGAAGTATTTCACAAAAGCAGACCCTCCACTGGAAGCCTGTGGTGCTGCCACGTTGAAGAAAGCTCTCTCCCACTCCTGAGGATGAAAGCCTCTAACCAGTATATTCTGGGAGGCAGAGCTCTGGATCTGCAGTATTACATGTTCCTTCAGGCTGGATGCTGACCCTGTAATGCCCATAACTCTACAGGCCCCAAATTGTTGGCTCTTTCTGAATATGTTTTGGTGTGGGAATCCTGAATATGGGCCATATTGCACTGATGAGCTGAAGCCCAGGATGACATCTCATGTATTTGGACCTCAGCATCCTCATCTTGAGCTCCACAGGCAATTGTAACCTGAGGCATTCTGCTGTTTACTATTAAGCACAGTGAACAGCCAGTCGGCTGCTCTGCTCTGCTCGCTCAGGGCACTGGTACACACCACGCACTTTCCTTTCCCTTGGGAAGTTGTGCTCCGGTGTCCTGTCCAGTGACAACGCAGTCCTCCAGCTGTCCTCTCACAGCCAGCTCCAAATCCTGCCTCCTACAGCAGCATCGGGCATCAGATCAACTTTCTGTGCTGGAAGGAGCAAAGCATCATGCGAGGGAATGGGAACAGTTTGGGGTGATTAAAGTTATTACTGGGCCGCACAAGAGAGCACAGGGATTTATCAGCTGGCAAATGTTGGATTAGGAGGTCTCAGAGTTACCCACTCCATTCCAAGAACCTCTCAGGCCATATGCTGAAAGGACTTGGGCAGAGAAGGATTAATTGAAAGCAGGCTTGTGCAGTAAGTTAAAGTGAAAAATCACCCTCTAAATGAGGGAAGATCCCAGGGACTAAACACAGTGATTATAGAGGCTGGTGCTTAGCCTTTAATTCAACAGATTCTGGATTTTCTCTTTATTTATAAGGCTAAAGCTAGCCCTCCCCTCACCCTGGACACAGAGTAAATTAAAGCTCCCAGAACCCCTCAAAGCCTGGAGCAGCCAAACTAACCCTCCAGTGTGTGAGTCAGAGGGGTTGCTCATGGAGATAGTGCAGCTTTTTGCAGTCAGAAGAAATCAGGAGAATACATTTCTATCTATCATCAGGTTTGAAAGCACCGGAGAATTTGCTGGGTGTTGGAAACAGGGTTGGAAATGGCAGCAGCACTGTTATTGGCAGGGGTTTGGCTGTGCCACAGGTTAGGCAGAACTGCTGAAGAAAGCAGGGAAACCTATGGTAGGGATTCTTGGTCCCTGTGGTCTCACTTCCAAGCTGTGTGGTGCTCTGGGTTGGTTTTGTTTCAAGTTGCTGAATACAATGTAATTTCCAGTCTACACTTCCTGAAGGCTCCCACACTTTCGGGGGCTCAGGGAGGTGCCATAACGGCACTGGATTCATAGAAGGATCCAGTGCCGTTACGGCACTGCTTTTCCATGGCTAAGTTCCGTGTGATGCAGTGACAGTGGTGTAGATGCATTGACTAGCACATGGCTGGCTGGAATTAGATCCTGTCCTTAAATGAGCATCCACAGGTTCCCCATTGCTGGCACTGGAGGTGTCATCTTGATATTCTGAGTGCTCATGGAAGTGCTCCACTGGCAAGGAAGCCCTGTGAAATCACTGCAGTCAGTTTCAGTACACCAGGACTCTGGAGTTCCAGGCTCCAACAGATCCGGTCCAGCCCTGCAGTCTCAGAGCTTCCTCAAAGGAGCATGCCCAGGCTTTTGCAAACACCACATATGCTTTATCACTGTCAGCTCACATCAGGGATGAACAGGAATGCAGATCCCAAAGGTCCTGGAGTGTGGAAATCTTAACTGCTGCAAGTGCCTGCCTGAGAGGATTTGGATTAGCATACAGCACTGTAGGGTCCCTTCATTTCCAGGAAACTCCTTTCCTTTTTCCCCTCAGGCACAGGTTACTCAGATGAACACTCTCTGCAAGAAGAGAAATGCGGCAGAGACCCCTGTTTGAGAACACATGGTCCTAGGAGGCTAAATGCCACAAGCCTTTGGCAGGGTCTGCTCCCACTACAGCTGGTATCATCAAACCTGTGATGCCAAACAACCCCACTGGCTTTACCTCCATCTCCCTCAATGGTCCCAGCTGTAGCACTGGGCTCATCACAACCCTCCCTTCCCCACAGCCCTTGTCCTTGGCTCTGTTTGCGCACACCCTGGGCAGCCAGCCTGTCCCAGCCAAGAGCACCAGTTGATGGGAATGTGCAGTTCTTTACTGCTACACAGATTCTCAGCATGGGTGTCCACATTCAGGCAACTGCACGAAGGCATCATTTGAACAATTGCAAACGATGGTTGGCTCCCCAAGAAGAGGGTGAGGCACGCTGCAGGAGGGTGCAATGCCCAAACCCTCCACCTCAGGAGTCCTTTCCCTCTTGTAATGTGCTTACAACGATCCAGAAGTCCTGCCCTATTTCATCCTCTCTGGAAAATCAATGTCTGGTCTCAGCCGGGTCTCCACTTTTACCCATTCCCCATGTAAAGGTGACAGAAACTGAATGGCTGTTACACTGTTCTGAGCACAGGGGCTGTGCACAGTAGGGTGGGCAGGATTAGGCTGTGGTTTGGCCATCCTTTTTGCTGGCTGCTAGACTTACTAAGCCATGTTGTCTGCTCAGCCCCTGCTCAGACTGCAAAACCCTTCTGTTCAAGGGCTTTAACGAGCACCATGTGGAAGGACTTTGCTTTATTAAACCAGAGATTTAGGTCAAAAAGAGTCAAATAACTAATTCTCAAAGCTCTCTATCCTCTTATTGAACTCCTGCTTTTAATGCCATTTGTCTCTCCCTTTCTATTTCAGCCAGCCGATCACAGCGCTTCTGATTACACGGGGATCTCTGCTAGGAGCCATCTTTTCACACATCCCTGGGCAGAGTTTCTAGAATGCAAAATGGAATTAAGGCAGCAATTTTTTCCAGTGAATGGAAAAGCCAGAGGGATTTTGAGAACATTCTGAAAGGTTCTGACCCTTCTCTCAGACCTGAAACAGGGAAACCTCCACTGGAGGAAGATGATGTTTCTGACAACTTAGATGGGAGCACAGCTACGCGAGCACTGCACCTCAGAGTAGCTCTTTAAGGGATCTGCTACCACAAATACTTGCTGTCTGGCTTCTCAAAGCACTTTCTTGCTCCATCACTGGTTTCTTTGGCCTTTGCCCTTTAGGTACAGCAGCCTGCAATGCTGTGTCTGCCTACAGGTCTAGGCTGGTGAGGCCTTTGACATATTTGAGCTTCTTGTGTTGCATTAAACCATATTACGGATGCTGTAAAGTCACCTCGAGGACTGTAAGGAGGCACCAGAGTAGAAATAGCTGTTCTTCATCACAGCCCAAACCCTGAAGCTCTCTGCAGGTACTGAGTGGGTTTATTTGCATCGAGAACCTTCCAGTGCCATTTCAGGTGGGAAAGAGGCAGCTCTAAGGTGTGTTTGTCAGGCGAGGAAATGAAGTGTCTTGGGCAATGGACAACTCATAGGAACCAAAGTACAGACTTGTAGCACAGTGAAAGTCCAAGTCAATGAAGACACCCCAGGCCACTGCAGCCATGGAACAAAATCAAAAGTGAAGCCAAATCAAAACAAAACAGAAACCACAAATAAGCAAATAAGAATCCTCAACTCCATAAAAGTAACCTAAAGAGTAGATACGGCTGTAGCAGGTAAGGTGTAAGACCCCTTTCAAGGATGTGACACAGAGGATTAATGAGCCAGAGGGTACCTGCATGCAGGGGCAGAGGGTAGGTTATGCACAAGGCTGTTTCTACCCTGGTATTGCTCAGCTCTGGTAACTACTGCACCCTGAAGGCCTTTTGAGGATGAAACCCCTGTGTCCAGAGCTGTTGCTTCTCGGGGATTATTCATGTGTAACATCCGTGACAGATGTTTATTCCCCAAGAAGCTGGAGGTTTTTCCAGCCTCCCTTTGTTCTCCTCTTCATTTCACCATCACCACCACCAAATTCCAACCAAAACAACAACTCTGGTTGGAAAAATAGAAAGCACCAAATGTATCTCCTAATTTTGTCTCTCTCATAATGTTTTGCAATGCTGTAAGCAATGTTACATTAAACGTCTTGTTCATCTGATCTTATTTTTATTATAACACATTTTCTGCTCATCCAGTTAATGCTGTTTGAAATAAACCTGATCCTGGGAGCTAATTGGCATAGTGATATGAAGTTTGTGGCTCACACAGCAAAATGCATCATTTCAGTATCCGCAAGAATAACATAAATCCCTGCACACATTTCATCCTAAAGGCCGCAAAATCTGCTCACAGTGTTCTTATCTCAGTGGATTAGCAAGTTATCAGGCACCGTCACTATCATCTGAATGGAGATAAGGTGCAGCAAATCCTTCCCTCCTGCTCTCTGACACACAATATTAGCACCGAATAGGAAGCCCAGGAGCAGAGAGTAATCAGCAGTCCTCTGGGGACCCTAAGCTGAATATGAATGCATTAAAGAGATAGTCAGCTCCCTGCACAAAGGCAGAACAGCCTTTCCTCTATTGATCTGTAAGGTAGACACTGTACTGAGTATTAAGCTATTAGTTGTCAGGAAGGTGCATGTGTAATGTAACATATTAGCATCTTACAAGAGCTGCTGTCAAGAAAAGCAAGAGCAGAACAGATCCAGCCTAGGCACTGTAGGCATCTTCCACACCATGTACCAGGTTGCTTTGGAGACCAGTGTTGGTCTTCAAAACAGAACATACTGGCACAGAAATGAGACAGCCCAGATGGCTGTTAACAGCCAGGAGCAGCCCTACTGCTTGTCAGTCCTGTGCACAGAGGCCTTTAAAGCATGCAAAGTATATTAACAGTGAATGCAGTAGCTCTTGGAGAAGCTAAAAGCTGTCTTGCCCTGTGGAAAGTAACATCCAGGAGTGAAGTCTCTTTTTTCTAGCTCTTCACAGGCAAAGCTTAGGGCCCAGCTATTACCATAGTCACATTTGGAAGCTGCTTACTTGCATTCCCTGAGATGCAGCCCAGAGTAAAGGGGCAGACAGCATCCCTATGGCAGGCAGATGGCAGCCTGGCAGTTTGTGGGGCTCCCAAATTTGGATGTGGCCAAGCCCTCATTGCTGAGTGTCCACTACACACCTATTCAGTCTCCCAATTCCTTTCTTCAGCTAACTCCACTAGCTGTTATTAAAACACTTGTCCTCTGAAGCAGAAGTGCTCAGTATTCCTGGCTTTTCCCTTAAATACATTCTGGTGTTCCCAGTGTTCTTTCAGCTGGTAGGACCTGGTCAGTTTGGCAAGCCCAGTTCCATTGCAATTCAAGACACATACTTACAAAGACGCACTGCCACATTTTCCTGCTTTGTATTTCTTTTACTTCTAGTACTACATGATCTATCATCATCTTGATTACTGCTGCAGGATTAAGTTTTTCATAGCCAGTGAAAACAGATGGCACCTGAAGTTTCTACCATACTGTATAATTTTAGACACTACCTCAGTTTAAAATCTTAGTCAGACCTTAGACTTTTGGGTTATTACTATCATCTTCACATCTTTATTCACCTCTGTCTATCCCCCTGGGATCAGGCTAAGGCTGGCTCTGCATCCTTACTTCTGTAAGAAGTTGATTTTTTGGTAGCATTTGGATTTCCTGATGAGCAGTGGTGTAGACCCCACAAATGTCCTCACTCTGTTCTGGCTTGCAACATGGAGGTTCATATTTATGTCTTGAGCATATGGGTCCTGAGCCACCTTTATATCATGCTTTTCTGATTATATGTGTGATTGCTACAGTATAGGCACAAGATTCCACATGCCTGGTCTGTACTTTATGACTGTTATAACTCACCGAGCCAAGTCTAATTTCACTTATTAGATTTACAGTTCAAGAACAGAGATATATTGGTAACAAAAGCCTATCCGAAAGTGTCATTCAGTGCTTCTGGGTACCCATCTCTTCTGTGTTCATATAGGTGGAATATGCTACCAATATCCCACCTGCACAGAAGTATCATTTGGACAATGGGAATTCACAGCAGTCTGCCTTTACCTATGTCCTGCTCTATGCTGCAGTGAGGAGCAGCTCAGCTACTGCAAACAGCCAGCATAATGCTGCAGACCAGCTTTGCAGCAACACTGCTTTATCTACCTGCTGTATGTGTCTGGTGCTACACTGCACGATAACACTGATGGGCCAGCTCTTACAGTCTTTCTTACTTAACCCTGGGCTCTGGCCAGCCATTCGACTTGCTGAATGATGGAGGTCTGCAACCTCCTCTCCTTGAGCTGTAGCCAGTGCCTCTGTCACTTGTTCCCTCTGTGTTAAATCCATGTATGTTTTAGAAGATAAGAATAGCTACAGCAAAACCTGTCCCCAAACACCCTCATTTGAGAATACTGACAGAATGCTTTTAAACGTGGACAATTATTCAGCCCACAGTCCTTTGGCAGTACTGGGAGCCTACATCATGGGCCAAAATTGTTCCAATTGATCCGAGAGGGATTTTTTATAAGAGCAGGTAATGACAGGCCAAGGGGAATGGCTTTAACCTGCCAGAGGGGAGACTGA
>JANHGB010045401.1:11311-24168 GCA_026283785.1 Coracopsis vasa | reverse complement strand
GGGCAGGGACACCTTCCACTAGAGCAGCTTGCTCCAAGCCCCTGTGTCCAACCTGGTCTTGAACACTGCCAGGGATGCAATGCTGCATGAGCACCAAGGGGTATGGAGGCTCCATTTGCTTTGAAATGATGCTGGAGAGAATACTCAGCTTGTCTGTGGCACCAGCTTCTACCTGCTTCCATGTAAAAGTCTTTTCAACCAAATCTTATGGATGCACATTCTGCCATCTGTGAACCAAATGTAAAGCTTCACAGCTTATTCTGTAACAGAGAGAAGATGACTGGCAAGCTGTAAGGAAAAATAGAGGCTGAGCTGAATGAGAGCCTGTGAGAGCTGGAAGTTGAAGGAGCATTTCTGACTCTGCCCGGCACCTGGAGACCAGTGAGCACATGTAGTCCACATGAGCTGTGGGCTATGTCAGGTCTCAGTTTCTGCTGGAGTCCATGTATGTAAGAGCTGTGTTTGGAATGAATTTGACTCTGTTTCGAATGAATTTGACTCTGTTTCGGTCTAATTTTGGCCAGGTATGTTAGAGTTTGTATAGGTTGCAGATCTGGTTGCTCCATCTGCGACCAGATGTGCATGAAGGAGGCATGCATGGAGTGGGTGGGCATCACAGGTCTCACGTCTGGCTCCAAGCTGTGGTGGGATTCTCTCTCTTACATCAACCATCCGCCTGGTAGGTGCACATTAGTACTATCTGGGCAAAATTCCCTTATGGCCCTGATCAAGGCTGGAGTTCACCATGCAGCCCCAGCCCAGGAAAAGGAAAGGACATCTCTGACAAGCAATTAAGGTGGAACTTACCCTACTCAAGGGTAGGTATCCACTGTGGTCCCCCAACAGTCTGATGCCCAGCAATGAGTCCAGGCCACATTCTCACTTGAGGGCAGAAAACTCAATTAAACAGGCAGGGAGGGTGCACTGAATAGCCCAAGACAAACTCAGGGGATACCATGACTGCAGGGTATGCCTAGAAGGACATGCCCATGGCACAGGCCTAGTGAGAGAGAGCTTTCTTTGGGGTTCACCTCCTGATGACAAAACAGTCATTTAGGAAAAGAAACAAAATACCCTCCATTTTCTGGTCTTTTCAGCAACATCCAAGTGCTGTAGTGGAGTGGCTTAGAGTTCTTCTCATCCTACAAGCACAGTGTGTGGGCAATGGTTTGGTAATAACATATGGCTCTGGCTTTTCCCACAAAATGGTAGAGACAGACCAAACTTCTCCTCTCTTCTTCTGTCTTTATCAGATGGAGGTGCTATGGGGCACATTTTAACCCTGGGTGTATGAGGTGTGTGTGAGATGGGATCAGGTGTAGCCTGAGGACCAGTACCAGTGCAGAACTGGGTCCAGGGCAACTTGACTCAGAGGAGACCATGACTTAATGCCATCCTGTATGAGCTGTCTCATGGATTGAGCCTTGCTCTTGGCATGTTGAGATCTGCACTCTGCAGCTCTGTCATCACTGATTTATTCCTCACTGACTTTTTCATGAGCCGAGACAAAGAGTGCCCTTAATCTTACCAAGGCCACAGTTTTGTGGTTGTTAATAGTGGATCTGAGCACAGATGTTCACTTGGCAGAGCAGCCTTCAGAGAGCCCAGCTCGGCTGCAGGACCCCATTTTGAAGGGACATTGCTCAATTAGCCTGAGCAGACATAATTAACTTGCTGCTGAACCCTTCATCCCCCAACCATGGCAGAGAAACTCCATTTCACTGATAGCTTTCCCCATAACTTTGATGGCCCCAGCAACAACATAGGGAGAACAAAGTGCGAACTCCTATGCCCTCCCCATCCCGACATGCGGACTGACCAGATCTCTCCCAGGCCAAGACTCACACGATGCAAATGTTTTCTGTAATTGTTTTGAAATTATTTTCTCTCCACGTAAGGACCAGTGTAATCAAATCAGATGCATTTGGAATATGGAGCCATTGCCCCATCTGCTCTTCTCTGTGCCTGACTTACAGGAGCATCAGCATCACGTAACAGCCTTCCGTGCTTAACTCCATCCCTTGCTGTCCTAGCACACGCACGATCATGGAGCAAAGCCAGGGTAAGCCAACATTTAACCCAGGACAAACCCCTCTGGGGCTCTGCCTGTCAGAAATTAAAGAGTCACATCTGATCGGGCAGAAAAGCAGTAAAGGTGCCAGAACTCTAAGCACTGCACACAGCAGCCTCTGACAGAGCACCACAGGCGGCTATAAACCACTTAACTGGCCATTAGAGTTCAGAGGGCAGATGAAAGCTGCCATTGTAGCACCTGGCCCTTTGACTTCATGCATTTATATTGAGCAAGAGACAACGTACGAGCAAACAGGAATCAGAACCTGAGACTCCCCATTCAGAGGACTCCTTTTATCACAAGTGTCACTGGTCTTCAATGCTGTCCTGCTTTGGATGCCATGAGAGTTGCATTTTTGCTGCATGACAACACACAGCTGCATTGGCACATCATTTTCTCTGTTACCATGGGCATGGTAATCACAGCTAACTAGGCTCCCTGCAACCACAGCTGCACAGCTCTCAGCATCCACAAGCAAGCACTACTGGGCTCTGAGCCATTTGGTAGTCTGCCATGCTAATACATAGTCACAGACAAAGGGCAAGTCCTTCGTACACAGAGGATGCTGGTGCTGTTATAAAGCAGCACTGATTTATGTCTTGATAAAGCAAATGGTGTGTTTGTTGTGTATTGAAGGAAAGGCATAGCATGAGTGATTTCAGAAACCCCAGTGAGTCAGAATATTGAGAACTACTCTAATCTGTGATATATGGTTTCCAAACCGTTTCGCAGGCTGCGGGTAAACAGAGGAAGCCAAAACATTTAGACTGACCATTCTGATTCTGCATGCTAGCAAGTCTCAGCATCCTCAATTGGGTGTGTTTGGATGCCTCATGGGATCCTGTACTGGCCAGAGCCAGCTACACCTTGTGCGGTAGCTACACTGACCAGCATAGCTTATACTGCTCCCTGCCCAGCTCCCCCTGGCCAGCCTGTCTGGACTCTTCACTCCTGCAGCTCTGAGAGCAGGAAGCACTCTGTGTTGTGATTGCCACAGCACGGTGCTGCTGGGATTGAGGGGGTAAAACCAGACTAAAGCTCCAGAGCAAGTGGGTAAGCCAGAAGCAGAATTCCCCCAGTATTTTGTTGCTGCACACTGGTATCAGCACTGGTAATGGCAGCACAAATCTGTCATGAACTGTAAGGGGCACACAGCAAATCATGTCAGTCTCTGTGTTCCTATCTCTGCAGGCTACTGCTCATGCTGTAATAGCCACCTTCTGGGCATCAGGCCTTAGATAGCCTTCCCCACCACCTCTCTATCACCCTTTGGTGCCACTCTCAGACACCTCATAAGTGCTTGTTTGTCCCTACACCTTGGTCCCATGCTGCAGATTTCATTGGAGAGGATACACAGGTTTGCTGCAGAGTATCCTACTACAGTATCCTCATGCTCAGGCTTCTGGAGGAAAGGGAGGAGAGAAGGAGAAGGGATAAAGGTCATCAAAACTGCTCCATCATGACCAGAGTCATCACTGCTAGCTCACCATTGTCACCATGACAGCACACTCCATCCATCCCTAGATTAATTCTCTTCACCCATCTGTGAAGATAAAGAAGATAGAAGAAGATCTAAGACCACAGGACCCATTTGTGCCCTCCAGCATATCTGGGCAGCATTGTTCAACCACCACCTGAACTTCTCATCCCTGATACAACCACTCTGCTAGTGGCATACACAGACAGGGACAAAGAGGAAAGGAGCAATGTGGTGACTTCCCTCCACCTACCACTTGCCTTTGTTACCCCCTTTTCTCCAGACAAATACTTTCTTCTTCTCTCCAACCAAAACAACAGTCCCCTTTGCCCACTACTTTATTGAAATGAAAGGGGTGTGTGCAGATGAATCACCTGCATTCCCCATCACTACCCTCACCTGTTTCTGTGCAGGGTGTTTAATATATAGGGGCCTCTTTTAGGGAAGACTGACTTGAAGCTTTGTTTTCCCTTTTTATGCTTTCAGTTTATTTCTCAAGTAGTCACAGACTTCGTAAGTGCAAGTCCTTATTGTGTGGTAGGTGCCCCAGATGTACCTGCACAGGAAGAGGAGGCTGGATTAAAAGGAGACCTTTGAGGACTGAATGTGTTAAGTTGAAGCTTCGTGTATCTGTGTTTAGTCTCTGAGGCATTCCTTTATATTAAAATTTCAATATCTACAAAGAATGAGGTATGTTTCTAGCAGTGCAGATACAGCAACTGTTAGTAATGGACAGGAACCCTTTATCCTCCAGCGCTGGTTTTGGTGTTTGGGTTTTTTACTTTACATGAGTGAGTTCAGTTTTGACCTCCAGGTTATTCTTCTGTCCACTTTAAAGATGTTCACCCTCCTCATGCAGGAAGGGTTAAAGCTGCTTTCTCTTTACAGGAGCAGCTAGCTTCAGTGGGGAAAGCCTCTTCTACGAGCAGGGCTGCAGCCCACAGGAAGGGGTTTTCTGTGACTGGGCACTTGCTGGGTTTGCTGCTCCTCCTGCAAGCCCTTCTGCAGATGGGTGTCATTTCTAATACCTAGAAGCTTAAAGCAAACGTTGCCTGGGAATAGCATTGGCCTTGACAAATCTCTGTCTGCAGCACACTTACAGGAGTTAGGGGTTAATATCAAAGTGCAAGCTGAACGTGGTGCTGTTTAACAACAGCAAACACATCCTCTAAAGAGGCAGACAAAGAGACGTGGCTCCCAATTAGCCAACATAATCCAAGACTAAGTGAGCAGTGTTCTCAACAAGGCGCCTGGTCCCTAGAGCTGCTGAGCACAGATGTATCACTAAGAAAACATGCACCAAAACACAAGACCACATTCTCAGACCACGTGGCCTGAGCTTTGCTTCATGTATGCTCCCTGTACCTTTTCTTCAGCTGCTGGTTCAAACCTCAGGATCCCTCTGCTCAGCACCCAACCCATCAGGCCGAATTGCTGCCCCCACTAGAGCCGGACCAGGCTGTGGCTGACTGAATATGCAGGTGGAAGGATGGACAAATCCCCGCTGGGCACAGGTGAGAGGGTTTAACCCACATGGGGGCATTAGAGGCAGCAAAGCAATAATCAGATTAGTTGGTGTTGGAAGGAACCTGGGAAGGTCTCTTTGAAGACCATGTCCAACCAGGGCCAGTTCATTGGTCTTTGTATAGCTCAGTTTCAGCTGTCTCCAGAGATGAGACTGAGATTGTTCAGTGACTTTTGGTCTCTGTTTGTAGCGCTTACCCATCCTTACTTTGGAAAACCTTCTTATACTGGGTTTGAATTCCCTATGCTTGTGCCCATTGGCTCTTGTCCCTGTGCACCTGTGGGAAGACTCTACACTTTCCAAGACTTTACACCTTATCTTCTCCAGGCTAAGCCAATGCAGTCCCCTGAGCATCTCCTTGTATATCCCCCCACATCCACTGTCCACACTGATAACTCTGCTGGACTGGTTCCCATGTATCCGTGTGTTTCTTTCACTGGGGACACAGCACAGCAAATGGAATATCACCACAGACTGGGGCAACCAGAGAATAATCCCCACACACACACCTGTACAAGCAAATACTCCCACTGAGCTTGATTCTGTGGGTAACAGTACACATCAAAAACATGGTATCTACCGCATTATGAGCTCTGTACCCACTGGGAGGCATTGGCTCGGATCACAGATGAATGTTACCCTCACGGAGACTCCTAAATCAATATATTGACCCTAATATCAATGAAAATGTCAGGTATCCTTATAGCCATAGAGTGACGTTATCCTTCTAATTAATAGGGAATACCAACCCTGAGGCAGCACCCAAATCAGCTGCCCAGAGGAGAGATGGAAGAGAGAAGCCCCTCTCCACCCCAGTGCCCATCGGTCAGAAAAGTGCCTTAAGAAGTGGGTCCCAGGTACCTAATGGTGTCTTGGCAGGGCTGGGAGGTTGCAGAGGACAAGCATTAGTCAAGGCATGAGGAAGGGAGGACATTTGAGGGGATAGCAGCAGGGTCTGGAATTGAGGTACAACGGCTGGTGGACTGGGACATGTACCAGGCAGAGTGGAACAGGGCTGGGAGTGCATGGGTAAGGCTGGTAGCTGCGCAGTGTGAGCGGAAGGCCGGGTGGTGGGAGGCTCTGAGCCAGAGGAACACGTGGAATAGAGAAGCTCATCTCCTAAAGCACATTTTCTAAACTCAAAAGAAGACAAATGTGATTTTCTTGTGGTTACAGTATAAATTTACAAGCACACTGACACAGGGCAGAGCAAACAGCAGCAGCATCGACCTCTAATAGAGATGAATGACAAACACATTTAATAAATTAAAAGATAATCAAGTATTACTGACAAAGCAAACACCCACATATTGCACATGCTGTCACTGATCTATGTGACTCAACAGCCCCCTGACAAAGACTGCTGTAGCTCAATCACAACACTGTGAGACCACTGCAGGAGGCAGCCCCAGGGGTCTGTGGGATGAAGGGCAGTGGATGGGCTCAGGGCTTTGAGGACACTGCAAGTGATGGGAGCTGATATAACATGGGCTCACTCAATGTGGAGGATTATTCAGGCTCGTTCATCTCAGACACTGCATATTTATGGTGTGGTATTCAAGCTCCTGGTTGTCTGCAGGATGGAGAGTCAACGCTGAGCCCAGCTAGAAGTCCAGAGAGGGAGGATAGACTTTATGATCCATTCTTGGTTTTGAGTGCTCAGCTGGGAGCTCAGTGCTGAGAAGTGTTGCTGTTGAAACCCAGGAGTGAGCAGGAGCAATACTCAGTTCATGGCCTGGCTAGGTTTAGGGATTTAAGACTGGATTGTCCTGGGGCTGCAAGGTTAAAGGCAAACCATGTTTGGTGCTTATATTGGGTTTATATAGGCTCAACAGCTCAAAACTAGGCTCAAACAGAGGTGGAAGCCCATGGCTTGTACTATGGTGCAAGGGTTGAGCTATGCTGCAGTCATGCTTCAGATCCAGGACACAGTTGGGGTTAGAGTCTAATTATTTGGGCATAGAGATTTGGTGACAGGGCTGGGTCATGCTGAAATTAAAGATTCAAGCTAGACCCAGGGAGGGACACAGGGAGCCAGCACCACCAGCCAGGCACTGTGACATTTGTAAGATGTGAGACAGCTCAGCAGATGCTCCTCATCCCATTGATGTGGATGTGGCTCCTCCTACACCCAGCTCTTAGGAAACAGATTGTTTCACAGCACCTGTGATTTATTAAGCTGCCTATTTGACGGTGGTGGTGCACAGATTTCCTGTGGCTGCCTGCACATCTGCTCAGGGAGAGCGCTCAATAAAGCCTGCCTATAAATACAAAGGCCAGAGGGGAGCGTGCTCTGACAGAGAGGCTAAACAAAAAGGGGGAAGCTCTGGGTACAGGAGCTAAACAGGCAGAAACAGCCCTTAGAAACAAAGCTCCAAGAGCAGGCACCACAGGAGTGCTGCCAGGCTGGTGGGGCACTGCGAGTGGAGCCCTGCAGGGGTCAGGTTCTGGTCAGTGCTTTAGCTCATGTGATGGATGAGGAACCAAAAGCTGTGCTTAAAGATCTGTGGGTGAACCTCAGCTGAAAGGAGCAATCACTAGAGAGAATGGGGCTGGAATTCAAACCTAACCTCAATAAATAAGAGAAACGCTGCCAAACGAGTAAGAGAAAAGTCAGCAAAGAGAAATGTGAAGTGATGAGCTCAGGAAAGAAGAAACAAATGTGGAAAACCAAAAGGAGAATACCTGAGGAGGCTGTGGTACAGGGAAGGGGTCATGGCAAGTAGATGCCAACATGTGAGGTGCACTGCAGGCTTCCTACAGAGAAACCCTTTCACCCTGTGAGAGTCAGAGGTCAGGATCTGCTGTTTCACCATTACTTCCTGGAGCAAGAGGCCAGTTCTGCCCTGGCTAGCCTTGCCTACAAAGTCTTCAGACTCACAAGGTGTGAAAGTGGGAAACTGGTGCAAGTATCCCAGCCTTCAGTTCCACACTCATTGTCCCCATAGGGCCCTGCTTCCCAGCTTCACGGCTTGCAAACATCATTCCCTTGCCAGTAGTCTGCTTGGGGAGGAGCTCAGGCCATGATGACCCATTAAGTCTTCAAAGGCATCCTCCACTATGCATTTTCACATCTGGATAGGCTTGGCAGTATAAGTGGATAAACTGTGCATCCGTACACCTGCACTCCTGCATCTGCTGAGCCAGTAACAGATGCAGGCCAGCAGGAAGGGAGCAAGGGAAGGAAATAGCAAGGACCATGTGTGCTGGAACAGTGTTCTTTACCTGCTGCATATTCTAAGTGCTCTTAATGGGGAGTTGCTCAGTGATCCAATTTGTCCCAGTGTCAACCTAAAACTTCTGGGATGCCTTTGAGCAGACAGCAGGACTCGGTCCCCAGTTGCTGTGCAGCAGGCACACAGCATATACCTGCTTCAAGGCTGCTCCAATCGCTACAAACTGCTCTCCCCAGTGCTCATTAGCCAGGACTGACTGAGAAATGGATCTTGATACACCAGGTGATCACAGGATGAAGATGTCATGCACATAACCAATACTAAATGCAGCCCCAAAGTGAATCAGGAGAATATCTCTGCCTCCATCTGTCTCTCATTGAGCTCTTGCTGGCCACTTGTGCTCAAGAAGAAGGGCAAAAATTACAGCAGGTATTCCTTGAATGATGAATAATGAAGAAAGAATGTGTTATATGAGGAGGAACATAAAGACTTTGGGGTGCTTTTCTTTTTCCTTTGTTTAATCTAGCCAGGCTATGAGGGTTATTGCTCTCTATAAATTCACTGGAGGGAACTCCAAGGAAGAAGAGAACCATTTAAGCTAAAAGCAATATTATCACAAGAATATGTGGCTATAAACTGACCAGCCATATATTTAGGTTGGAAATTGGAAGAAGTCTCCTAACAGCTGTAGTAATGAAGCTCTGGTACAGCTTCACAGATGGGCATGAGCAGAAAAAAAGTGAAAAAACAAACCCCATAAAAACAAACATCTAGCCAGCTTTGGGATGGAGTTTGGCAATAAAGGGGATATATGTGGAGGCAATTAGATAATTCAGTACCTGAGATAGCCAGGGGCTGGAAGTGATGATGCCGAAGGCTCTTTCTATATGGACAAAAGAGGTTTTCCAGCTTAGAGCAAAGATCTTTAAATCCTGGGTCCATTCTTCAGCTGTTCAGTAGCAAGTGAAGAGGTAAAACATGTAAGAAGCAGGATGGCTGCTGAGCACTCCCAGGTGTGCTATATCCTCCCAGACTCACAGCTCAGGATATCCAAAACCTGGCCTTTCTGGACAGTTTAATTTGAAGCTTTGATGGGTCTTCCCTTATGGAGCTACCTAATCCCTTATGGAAGCCCATTCGTCCTCCTGGCCTTGAGCGTCTTCTTTTGGTACTCAGCTTCTCTCTTTGCCCCATGCGGGACAGATAAATGTTCATGTTGTTTGCTCTACAAATTGACCCAGTTTAATTCAGTGTCCCCAGATGTCGTGTTAGGAGGAAAAATTCCCCCAACTCTCCATCCCCTGGGTAATTTTACAGCCTCTTCTGTGCCTCCCATCACTTCTTTTCCAGGGTTTCTCTTGCCCTCTTTTTGAAGTGTATTCACATCAATGACAAACCGGGTATAACGGCCTTCCTGACACTTCAGTTCTGTCCTCCTGAAGCTTTACACCACCCATGAAAGACCAGAGCCCACTCAGCAGCTCAGTGGATTTTAGACCACCTAGAGAAAAGCAGCTGATCTCTAAACCACAAATACTCTGCCTGACAAAAACCCCCATACCCATAGACCATCATTCCCAGGTGCCACATTCAGTCCCTCTTCTTCAACAATAACGCAATGGATTGCAGATAACTTCTTAGCCATCAAAGAGGGAGACAGGACCCAGGCTCCTCAAACCATGGTAGGAGAGAAAAAGGTGCCACTTAAAAGCAGTCTTGAGGGAACATTCCCAAAATTCCCACAGAGCCCTTGGAGTGCAAGCTGGGAGAGCAGTCCCCTCACCAGGGACAGCAAGCAAGGTGCTCCAGAGGGACAGCAGGACAGCTCTGATGTTGAAAACCTCCCAAGCCCAGGAGTAGGATGCGGGAGGAAGCTGCTATCCTGAGGCACTGATGTCCTTGCAGCCTTACAGGAAAGTTGACCAGGAGCTCTCTGCTGCTTCTGAGCACCCATGACACAGGGTTGAGCAGAGGAGCACTTAAACAGCCAACAATCACATGGAGACTGAGCCGTAATGACAGAAGAAAGCCATAGCCACCAGCTCTGCATCACCCTGCTGGCCCAGGTACATCTTTCATCAGCAAGGCAACGGCTAAGTTACTTGCTTAACAACACAGATATATGAACATGGTCAGATATAGCCCCCGCCTTTTAAACTGCACAGTGATATCAATTACCCACCCATCTCCCAGTCACTCCTTCCAAGAGCATCTCCATCAGGATGGGCTTTATAGCACACAACCAGTTTTCATTTTTCCATTTGCTGCTTCTGCCACAGGGGAGTACAGCTGATTTATGAAGTAAACTACCTTCGAGTGGTGTTACTAATGCTCATAAGTGACTTTAATAGACAATGGAAGTGCTTGCAAAATATGCTTTGAAAAGGCAGGTTTAGTGTCACTTAAACATATACAAGATCCATACCTGCGTGCTGCTGGCTTTCTCATTTCTTTTCCATACACGATGAATAAAAGCAGCACTCTCCACTTGTAGTTTTTCATTACTGTAAAAAGAAAATAGAAAGAAAAAAACAATAAGAAGGAAGACTGAGAGTATTGAATAGAGAGAATGAGAGCACCATGGTTATATCATCTGCAAAGAGCAGAATCCAATACAAGAAGGAAATGGCTGTAGGCTCAGCAGGCAGACAAAGAGATGGAGACACTAGGAAAAGGAAAGCCACTGCAGTTTCAGATGATGTGATGATACAGAAAAGGCTCTTTAAAAACTCTGTCTCAAATGTGTTCTGCAGGAATCTTGGGGGTTTGTCTGAACCCATTCTGTGTGTGTGTGAAATGTACATATGCTCCATGGAAACATACGTTCCTGGTGAGCCCCCAGTGCTGAAATACTGCTGTTAATATTGCCTCTAGTGCTGTAGCAGCTTCTTCATTTCCCTGTGCTCGGCTGTGGTCACAGCTTCTCCTGCCACCCTTTGCCTGTGCTGTAGCTGATGGCCATGGGAATGCCGTGATGGAATCTGCTCCTAACCACATGGGAGCCTAATGCCTGCATGACCACGAGACTGACAGCCAAAAGCACACTCCAGCAGTGGCATTTCAGAGTAGGAATACACCGGCCAAAGAACTGGTTTACATTCTCTTCACAAATCTGAAATTTGCTGTTTAATTTCTCTGGGGATTTTTTTCTTTTTGTCACGATTTTCTACTGGAAGAAACTTATTTTCTGGCTGTTCAAATAACAAACTTGGTGTCTCCCACATCACATCTTGCCAGTGCTGTTTGACCACACATGAATTATTGATTCTGAGCCTGGCAAAGCCTCGTACACCACGCGTTGTGTACAATTAAATCCCAGATAAATCTTGGCAGCTCTCGGGAATGACAGGCAAGTAACACGCTTCCAGAGCAAGTTCAGCTGTAGAGGTCAGCATTTCAGCTCCTCAGCTATTTGATAAGCATACTCAGCTCAATTGGTGAAATGATAGCGTGTATTTCAAGACACTTGAAACAGGCATCACTGGTATACACCCACCTCCCCCACTACTTCTCCTGAAACATGGCTTCTTAATATACTTTTCTATAATAAACTTAACGTCTCCGGGTTTTATTTCCCACTTGAGGTCTAAATCATCTTTGCCATAAATGTACAACAACTAAAGGCAATTATTTGGTAGTGCAGGTTTACAATATATGATTACAATAATAATTGAGAGAGCTGGGAAGTTTATTTGCTATAAATTTGCTCAGCTCATTACTGATACTAGTCTGCAAAATAAGTAGATTCCCACTGGAAAATGGTAGCAGTGGAAATCCACCTGAGAGCCACAGGCTTATTGTTCTGCTACACTCTAAAAAGATGCTTGGTTCAAACAGGGAATGGATGAATCGCACAGGAGAAATCCTGAGTGGGTCTGAATTATCCAGGCCACACAGTACAACATCTCAGATGGTGTGGGGAGAGGGTAGCTTTGTGTGTCATGTCCTGCTGAAGGCTACATCTCCCAGACCTTGCAGAGCATGGCACCCATTGTCCCAATTTACAGTTTACAATTAACAGAGTGATTTTAATTTACAACTTAGCATTTCAGCTTAAAATTCCTCCCTTTGAGACTTACAGGATACACGTACATCCTATAAGCCTCATCTCATGCTATTTTCCCATGTTTAATTCTGAAATCCCATTGTGAACAGCAACATTGAATCATGGCTGCTAGGGTACAAACGCAAATAATCATTATTACAAACAAATTCTTTAGCCATCTCCAATTTGGTAGCCAAGAGGTAAATTTGTACCAGAACTCTTCAAAACCCATGAGCGATCGTCTCCAGCGACTTGGTGCAAGATTTGTCCGGTCCCACATTTCAGCCAAATCTGTTTAGCTAATTCCGTGGCAGTAACGGACCCTCCTTGGTGGGAATGTGTGGGAATTTGTGGGAACTCGCCCTCTCCCAATTCGGAAGTTTTATCACGGGGCGGGGAGAAGCGGCAGGAACGTTTAATTTCTCTCCCCCCAGTCTCGCCTCTTCCAGGTCACTGGGGGGGGTTCAGTTGTTTTCTCGGGCAGTGCAGAGGCGCTTTTCTCTGCTCTTTCAGCGCTAATTGCACGTAGTTCGCCTGATTCTTCTCTTTGTCTCACTGCT
>JANHGB010045401.1:0-10783 GCA_026283785.1 Coracopsis vasa | reverse complement strand
TGTCAGGGTCCGACTGGAGAAAACCCCAGTGTCGGACCCGTTTCCTTCGTGATCCCAAGAGTGAAATGAAGCCGCAAACGAGGTCAAGCACCGGAACCGATCAGTTGTGTCAGTACAAACAGACAATTCGGATAAAAAGGTAAATTATTGTGGAAAAGGGGATAGCGATGGAGCAGATTGGGAAATGGACGGAAATGAAGCAAGAATTCGGGGTGCAGAGAGAGATATACCGTGGATTCAGCGATGTCCGGTGGTCTGTAATCAGTATTGGAGCAGAGTGTCCCCAAGAGTCCGTAGTAATCCTCAAAGGTGGGTGTCCTCGTGGGGGTGTCCTCTTGGAATTGTCCCATTGAAGGTGTGTGCTTCTTGGTGCTGTCTCTTTTGGTGATTACTTTTTCCCCCTTTTATAATGACTTGGGGGCAGTATCTCTGTTCTTAATGCCACATACTATTCATTCCTGGTGGACCAGTTTCACTGGCCTCGCAGCCAGCTCTTCAGCTCCACGTGTCTGCAGCAATTCCTCCCACCAATCCTCGGGATAATGGGATGGAAGTGTCTTATCTCAGCTCCTCCCACCTATCTCTCAGGCAATGGAGGTTGGGGTCTTAACTCCTCCCACCCATCTCTGAGTCAATGGTCAGTGGAATCCCATCTCAGCTTCTCACACCAATCTTTGAGACAATGCATGATGGAGCCTGATTTCAATTCAGTCTCTCGCACAGGGCCAGAGCAGTTTCAAGCGGTGGCTACAGAACCACGTCCCCTTTTGGTATATGGTGGTGCCTTGTCTCACTGCACACACGATGAAGAGCCTCCCTGGCCATGTCATGAATGCCATTTAAAACCAGACACTGCATGGGCTCCCTGCGGGTATGGTCTAATGCAGATAGTTTTTAAATCAAGAACCCAGACCTTCATCCAGGAATTGATGCCTGAAAATGAAACTGGCTATGGATAGATATTGTTGGAAACACAAGGGTGGGAGGTACCAACAGGTCTCAGTCCCATGTTCTGAAGTCATAGACAATCCTGCAATAAATGGTTAATCCAGAAGGGTTGGTAGAACTTCTTCACAAAACAGCTCTCACCAGAGCCCAGCAACCATCTCCCAACAATGCCCTACACATTACAAATACAGCGTAAGGAAGTAGATCCACTCTGGTAAACTTCCCAGCAAAGACCATGCCATCACCAGTCTCCTGAATTCCTGAAATAGCAGAAAATTAACTTAGATTAATTTCTCAGAAGTGATATTAAGAAATGGAATGTTTCATGCTATGGAATTAAAACAGAACATCTGCCAATCCCAGCTTCTATCAGAGAATCTCTGATCTCAGAGATCAGAATCCCAGCAATCCCACGTGAGTAAACAAGGCACAACCACCTCCCATGCAGGATTTTGTACTACAGCAAACCGCAGGTGTGTCCTGCTCTGAAGCCAACCTTTGTGGCCAGTGCTTGCAGTGATTCAGAGAAAGGCTAAAACAGGGACAGACGAGAAGTTGTGAATCAAAGGGTGAATGAGGGTTCCTAAACCATGCAAATGACCAGCAGAAGCCTGAAATTTAGGATTAATGTGATATAAATATAGCATGTGCCAATGCACTTGGCATGCAATGCTCAAATCTCCATCTACTGGAATAGCAATAAATCACATGCCCAAGGCCTTTAACTTCCAGCCCCAGAATTATTTCCACTCTATCAAACAACTTTCATCAACAGCTCCATCTTCATATAATTTATGTCCCCTCCTTCCTGCCTCCCGCTCCTCATCTCCATACAGACAAATGGATTTTAGAAAGCATTGGAGAATTTCACTCTTCGGATATTTAGAAATCTTCTAATTTCCAGTCTCACTATACTCATGACTGGTTTATGTCTATTTGATCTATTTCCATGTTATCCCTTAATAGCTTTTCCACATTGGATATTATCCCCCAGATGTATTTATATAAAGACTCATCACCTCACCCCTCAAAGTCATTTTGCTGTATTGACAAAGCACAGCTTTCAAAGTGTGCTTTCCTAAGCCAGGTGCTCCAGTCCCCAAACTGCCTCATTCATCAGCCTTCCTCTGCCCTGATGCAATTTCTAACTAATTCTTTCTGACCAGATGCATGCACAACACTTCAGGCAAACTCTTCCTCTTGCTTTGTATAGAGTCCTGAGACCCCCTCTGTCACGCTGCTCCAGGTAATCCCAGCTGCAGCAATATTGCCCTCTTCCTTTGTGGTATAAAAAGAGGGATGCGCACTCCTGCTCAGCATCAGATCATTTCCCTGGACTCCTGCCTGCCTGCCTGCAGCTTTTCCTATACCTTCCCTGAGAAGCACAGGGAGGCTGAGTTAAAAATGACAGTAGAAACAAGGTTTTTTTCATCATTAAGACAATTTTAATCTGGAAATGAGGCTTCTGTCCTGAGCTGCAAGCTGCCAAGTCACAACCTGTGTCTTACCTTTGTCAGCTCATGAGCAATGTTACAGAGCGATCCCTAAGGGCACTAGCTAGAAACTGTGAAGACGATGCTGTTCCCAACAGCAAACCTTCTGTACAGGAGCCCGCATCATTTCTAGGAGACAGTTCAGTTCTGAAGTAAAACTGAACAAAACCAAAATATTTTTGTCTTCTCAGAAGGAAATATTTGGGTTTCTTTTTCCAAAATATTTTTGCCTCATTTATTTTCTTTTAAATTATCTAGAAAAGGTTTAAAAAAAAAAAAAAAGGAATTTTTCTTTTATCAAAACAGAATAGTCTGCTTGATCCAATTTTATTTTGTTTCCAGTGTAGGGAATTAAATTTGTGGAATCAGGCATGTGTGAATTAAATGAAAAACGAGTTCTCCACCATCTGTACTTTTTAAGCAGAAGTGTTTTGGTTCCCTGGTGAAGTGGAAGACATTAAGCCCAAAGAAAAGCAGAGTCCATGGAGGAAGATGTCCACAGTGCAGCTTGCATTGATGGGACACTGTCGCAGTGGTGGGATGGGAGGGAGACCAGCAAGGGCTTGTTGTCTGTGTTTGTGAGATGGGAGATACAGACCAGGGCAGAAGCTCTCATTTACAGCAATAGCGTGACAGATTTTTGCAGCAGACTCAATCTTTGCCAAGCCATGACTCAGTTGCTCACGCTGGGTTTGTGTTACCTTGCAAGATTCCAACTCCATTTCCCAGGAAATCATTATTCTTCCTCATTCCCAGTGCTCTCTGCCCCAGTATGAAGGCAGGTGGAGAGCAGCTGGATTTGGGTCCTTATGCTGCTGCCTTCACAGTCTCTGTAACCCCAATGTGTGTGCACCCTCCCCCCCTCCAACACTGTCCCCCCAGCTGGGGTGACCCTAATTCCTGCCCAGGATGTGGGTCCCAGCACTGCCCCCCATACAGAGCCCCCCTGCCCAGGAGAAGAAACCTTTGACCATGGGGTCTGCTCCAACCTTCTCTATGTGTCTGGGCTGTGAGTGATCACACACCCACTGCTGCCTAGAGTGGGGGGCATTGGCTTATGGAGGGTTAGGGTCAGCAGAGGACCATCACCACACTGCATCACCACAAATCTCTGTTGTGGCTCAGTATTGCTGGGCACTGATTCAGCCACTGGGCTGGATGGGCTGGATGGGCACAGGGCACTGCACAACCATCATGACAAGGACAAGCCATGGAAATTACCCTGGAAGACTCTTTCTTGTTTAATCCTGATGGGCTTCCCAAGACTGCACATGTCCTCTGGTCTCTGTCAGCCATCCTGGTTTAAGGGTAGCCCCAATAATAGTCATTCTCCTCCAAAACCAAACAGGGTTTCAAGGAAATTGTCCCAGTCTGGTCCCATGATCAGAACTGGAAGGAAGGGAAGGGACAGGACATTTACCACTTCTGCCAGTGTGCAGGATCACAGGGAAATGGCTCTGTTCATTCATTTGTTCTCAGTAAAAAAGTGCATTTTTCTGCTCTGTCCCTGTTGTGGAAGCATCCGTGCATCATCGCACAGAAACCCTTCTCTTTGGGGGATCGATTTCTCCCGCTCTGCACACTCAGCCTGCTCTTTACCGTGAGCCAGACACATCCATTTCTTTCTTTCCCTTCTCCCCATTTCTGTGCCACGGGTGCTGCTCTTCCATGAATCCTCTCCTCTTTGCCCACGTCTGTCTGCTAAGAAGATGCCCAGTCCAGAGCAAGGCTTTCCAACTGGAGCCTGGCCAGAGCCCCGCTGCTTCCCAGCTGTTTCTGCCATGCCTCTTGCATGAAGCTCACACTGATCTTCCCCCTCGCTGTTGCCATCTGGCATCTCTTACTTGCCACAGTCTCACCTTTAGATTTAAAGATCCTCAAGCTGTTTCTCTGCAGTTCTTGGCTGGTTATTCCGCAAACACACCCATTTGAGCTGAATGTCTTTGCATTTTCTCTCCCTGTTCCTATGTTTCCCTCTTCCAATCTATTTATCCTTATCTTTGGGGGTATTTTCAACTCTTCTCAGCTCCCAATTTAAATGAATTCAAGCACTAGTCCTTCCAATGGAGAACTATTGAGACGTGTTCACGAAATCCTTAGCTAGATGAAAGAGTCATTTTTTCCCTGCCACTACAAAACCGCAGTCAAAGAGAAAAGAGTCAACGGGGAAGCTTTAATGCAGAGTCACCCAGGATGCCCTGTTCTCCATTATACCAGTGGAGGAAAATAAGAGCTTTTGGACTGTGATTCATCAGATCAAACATAGGCAATCATTTTAATTGAAATTAATTGCACCCAGTCTCCACTGCCTGTATTGACTCCACAGGGAGCCTCAATTGCCCAGCTCAGAGGGAGACATCAATGTTCAACCAGAATGAACACAGGGTACCCTGACCCAGATATCCCTGGGCTGGGCTGTGTGCTGCAGCAAAGCCCACAAGTGAAGCTTGAGGCTGAGCTAGCAGATGCCTTACCCAGAGCAATAGACAAAGGAACTTGGAAAACAAGGGAACAATAAACTCCTGCCACCAGAAGAGGACGGTGTTTCCTGTCGGATGAGTCAAGGATGCACAAGGGTCATTGATGGACTCTCACCTCCCTTATTTTCACCTCAGATCAAGAAAAATAATCATGGAAATCATGAAACTCATGAAAAAGGGATTTCATTCTCCCTGGTGCATTTAGGTGTCAGTCTCCTTGTAACAGAAGTAAGCGCTGCTTGTCCCATGCTGGCAGCCAAAGGGAGACAAGATGATGGCTTCTTGGCTAGGCAGCCAAGAGTCAGCTTTTGGCAGCACTGGAGAGTGGGTTTGGAGGAGAGGGTCAGTGAGGGTTGGGGCTGGAGGTTTAGGAAAGCTCAGGGGGTGTCCCTCCCTTCGCACCCCCCTTCCTTCTCGCAGCCCTTCTGGTACCTCCTCAGCAAGGGCCGAGACTTGCATGGCTCTCAGCAGGAGGGTGGAAGGAGGGAGGTGAGGTCTGGGCTGCAGGACAGATATAAAGGATGGGTGCTCTTTCCCACCTGCTTCAGGGATTTCCTCTGCACAGCTCTGCATGCAAGAGCTCCCCCTCCCCTTGCTCTGGGGAAGGATGTCCCTGTCAGCTGCAGGAGCAGTGAATGATGGAGGGCTGAGCAAATCAGCTGCTGGTTTTCCTTTTAGTCCCTTTTCCCCCATCTCTTCAACCCCTGAAAATCAAAATCTCCTCACAGGTAACTTGAGTGAAATGCTTCTGGTGTAAGCAAAATCCTCAGGATGCTCCTCATGCTCTTCCCTTTCCTTATCTCCTGCAGGTTCCCTCCAGGAGCTGACTCCCACATGAGGTCCTGCTCCTGTGAGATCTTGTTCTGCCTTCAGAAATCCTACTACAAATCTCAGGAAAGCATTCATTCCCCTAAGGCCCTGCTGTTAGTCTTGGTCCTACAGGCTGGCGGCCTTCTTGATGTCTGGTGGGCTTTCCACTGCTGCTTGTGGTTTCCTCTGTCCACTTCTTCACCTGAGAAAAAGCATTTTCCCAAGTTACTAAGGGATGAGGGTGATGCAGTCAGCAGAGCCTTGTCACACAAGCACAAGGGAAGGAAAAGCATTCAGAGCAGAGGGATGCATTCCAAGTGAGCTCATGTTCGCTCTCTCTAGCTGGGGGAACAAAGGGAAGTGTAAAGATAAACAAGATTGGAACAGAACAATAGCAATGATTTGTATGAACACTGTTGTAGACGTGACAGCGATGGTGTCAATGAGGCTTATGTGCAAAGAGAAGGGGTAGTTTCCAACAGACAGACAGTGCAGATGGGTAAAAAACGAAGCTCTTTGAGATCCACGATGGACAAAGGGGTTTGTTCTTGAAAATATCTTTGGGATTTTTCCCAAGGTACATTGTCTGGTCTAATTAAAGTGATTGATTCACTCCAGAAATATGTCATAAGTGGCCTTTACCAGTAAAATTCTTCCTAATGTAAGAACAAATATCGCTCATGTCCTAGTTGAGGCTAATTAACGTCAGGAATAAATGATCCATCTGTCTGATGGGGTCATCCTGCATTGAGAAGCTTTACCCAGTTTTTCTGTGATGCTGGGTCTCCTCCATTAGAGCTGCTCAGGAATTCAGGACCCTTTTTCCTCTAGAACCAAGGGTTTGAGCTGAGGGCACCTGGCCAGTGTGCAGCAGTGCAGCAGGATGGATCCTTGGGCAGTGTTGATTTACCTGTCATGTAAAACACTGAACATAGATACTTGTCCCCAGAATAACCTACAATCCGTCTATCTGACAATGCCATGCTCCTTGGTGCATTTAAAGTTGTTTATGAAGGAGTGACAGAGCGGTGCTCTTGCTCCCACTTCCCAGAACAGCCACGGTCTAGAGACACCACAGATTATGGGGGAACATGTAATTCCTGGTGGTTGTGGCTGGGATGGGGACCCAGGACCAGGAGTGAAGTGCCTCATTAGGATTACAGGTTTCATGCACCCCATACAGCTATCAGATGCATTAAAATGAGCCATGAGAACCACAGAGCACGTAAGACTATTGCAATTTGGCATCTCACAGTTATCACCAGAGGACAGCCATCACCTGGGAATTGCCCACCAGACTCAGCTCTTCCAGAAAAGTGGGAACTTTTCCTTCAAGGATCTTTTGACATTCTTATGTGAGAAGGAAATGCAATTGCTTTTTGTAAAGCAAAGTCTGCAAAGCTGCCCTTCAGAAAGTCACACAGGCTCTGCAGGAATGGTCGCTGATGATTCAGGTGGGCATCCCTAGCAGGGATGGGTTGAAATGTGATAAATTACAAGTAAGTCATGAATACCTGTCCAAGGAGCTATGCAGTGTTACTACCCCTCATGCTCCATCGCTACCTACCTCTCTCCTCATCTCAAATGGCACAAAGAGGCACTGTGGAGCAAGGGCTGTATCTTATTATGGATTTATGCAGTGACCAATGCAATGAGCCCATGACTCTGCCTAAACCTGCCAAAGAGAGAGCAATTAATGTGGCAGCCAACCCTGAAAACTGAGGGTTAGATCTACACCCTGCAGCATCATCATGTGTCTGACATTGCCCTAGGCTCTGGTTTGCTGGAAAATTGTGTGTTATGCTCTTTTGGAGGAATATTTTAAGACTTAATGATGCACGGTGCTGCTTATTGTTATCACCAGGGTAGCACGTATTAAACCAGTGTCATTATCAAGTGATCTTAACAATGGGAAAAATCACTGGACTTGTGAAGAGGCAGGAAGGTAGGAAATTACTTGTTACTGAAAGAGTAATGTGTGAAGTACTGATGCCTTCTTCACATCTGTATTCGGTACAGCAAATATTAACCACTAAGACATTCCCAGTATAACAGACCAAAGCCCCAAAGATTTGGGGACTGCATCCTTAAATGAGAGACAAAGATAGGAATCAAAAAGTCATTAATGATCATTATGTTTTAATAATATTTAATACCAAAGGTGTCACTGAGATTGAATTTGTTCCAACACATAACGAGGTTTACTGGAAACTGTGAGTTGCAGCCGTGGTGCCAAATCCCTGTGAAAAGGAACTCGAGAAATGTCTGTCTTTGAGTAGCTTCAGGATACATTTAGGAGAGTGTGTTTGGAAAAGGCATGAGCCAGGCTCAGTTTGAGAGGAGTAAATCATGTCAGACAAATATGATTACTTCCTAATGAAATAACTATCAGTCTGGATGGAGGGGGACCAATAAATTCCACAAATGTGGTTTTTTCCATATGGCTTGTCTTGGTGCAGCTTCCCATGATGAATTCTTACACAACTTTTTCATCCTGCCTTACAGCTGAGGTTTGCAGTGCCTCACAGAGCTTGTGCAAGGGTGTAGGTTAGGGGATAAGTACCCCAGGAGATGTCAGCCCTACATCATGTTTTGCACATCCTGTGCTTTACCTGTCCATCTCCTGAAGTTCTGCTCCCACAGCCCTCAGGACAATGTCTCTTGATACACAGACAGGTATTGTGGGCACTGGGACAGTTTCATTTCAGGTAAGAGAGAGCTGGAGGTCTTTATTCAGTGAGATTTGATCCTTCCAGAGTTAAATTGGCAACTTGTGACCTCTGGGCTCCATTGATATGATGGAGCTGCCACTCACAGCCTTCACAGGACACAATGAGCAGAGAGCAAATCATCAGGGCTTTGTGTAGACCCAGTGTTTGCATAGAGTGATTGTGATTGAAGTCATTGTCAAGGTGAAGTTGTGCAAATCCTAAAGGGAAGGGGTCCGGCCACACCAGTGGATCTGAAAATGTTCTTGTGAATGCTTTGGCACAGCCTCTTAAATGAAAGGCAGAGAGATGGTGGTGGTGTTTCAGGACAACCGTTCCTCACATTGAGTGATATTGTACTCCTGGGGCACGTAACGTCATTTAGAAGTCAGCCCTCATCAAGGGGCTTTGGAGCAGGCTCTCATGAACCTGATGATGTTCACAGGTTTACTCTCCCAAGATGAAGAAAGATCTCATTAAAATGAGAACAGGACAGCCCAAAGCTGCTAAGTTAATGAGAGAAATGAAAGGGCTCGTAGGGAAGGATGAAAGAGATGTTATTACATGCTGGAGGGAGAGGAGCTGAGCCTGAATGATGACACCAAAGACCACTTTGTGATTTTTCAGACTGACTCATCCTAATGGCCAGGAGACACCTTCCTCTCTGGAAAAAAAGTGTGTAGCCCACACTATTACTGCCCTGTCAAAGAATCACATAAACTAATAGGATTAAAGTGAATAGGTGGTATTTAGTTGCCAGCTGGAGTTAAACCACACAAGTCCTATAAAGTGAGATGTAATTCACACTGTGAAGTGTGGACTTTCAAGACGATTTTAGACCTCTGCAAATCAATTGTGCTCCCCCCAGAAAACACCCTCTGGGCAAGGAAGAGGTAGAGAAGTGAAAACTGTTGATCCACTGCCACCCACAGAAAGCAAAGAGCATTCCCAAGCTGCTCGTAGGGTCTCCACAAGACGGAAGAAATCCTCAAGAACTTCCTCTGCTGTCCTTTGTATGCCACATGCATCGGTCACATGCTTCAAATCCCATTACCCAGTGGGAAAAATGGGAAAAAATTCAGGAAAATCAAGCCACCAAGTCCCTGTTTATCCTGGGGTTTTATCTTCAAAAGAAATAACAACCTTATTAATAACAACCTTACTCATTAGTGTCTGCAAAGTGTGAGACACAAAATGCTGATGCTCTGCCCAGATGGCAGCGTATCCCTGAATCTGGACCTGAAGCAGAGATCATGGTGCTGCTGCTGGGGCAGGGAGCCTGCCTGCAGAAACCTGCCCCTAGACAGGCAGAGGAGCCAGGAGCTCTGCACGTGCTGCCTCTCTCAGCTATGGAGTGCTTGCTTTTGACAAGCAAATGCTCTCCCCATGGCTTTCTTGCCTTGTTCAGTGGGACCGGTATTGACACACGGGCGATGCTCTGAAATGAACTCTATTAGCACACAGGAGCTGTTCCAATACTCTGCAATTAGGGGATATAATTGCAGGCAGGGTGGAAAGGAGTTCATGTTAAGAGCTGTCATTTTGCGTTACTATTTACCAGTCAGTACTTCCAAATATTATAGACTTGTTTTCCAACATTTCTTTTCCCAGGGATGTGTGGGCTCTGCCTGGTCCCTTGAGTACGATAGTCTGTTCTTCCTAGCTTGAGATGAGAGAGCTCCTCTGGAAACACTTTTTACTTGTTTAATTTGCATCTTGTCACTGAGTAACTCACTTTCCTCTATAGTTTTGGCTTTTATTGGATTTTTTTTGATGGATGAATGAATTCTGCAGTCCAAGAGGCATCTTCGTTTGGCCTCTGGGGTCTTTGAATGCTTCTGGGTCAGACGAGACGTGAGCGAGTTTACAGTCTCATCCTAAGTGTCTTTCATCTGGTTTCTAAATCTTCCAGAGTTCTCATCTCATATAAATATTCCTCCCAGTTTGCAGTTTTTGAGATTAGCATAAAGAGCAAAAGGGAAAATGTAAAACCAAGAAGAAGGCATCTAAAGAGCTACCCGAAGCCACTGGGGACCGAGCTGCCTCTACCCTTGGGCATAACCCAGAGTAGTATTCTCCAGCTTTAGTGGTGGTCATTATGCATTCACTGCTGAAGAGTTTCTCTTGCTCATCCCACACTGGGTGACCTGCAGCCATGGAAAAGGTCTTTTTACAAGGGCATGTAGTGATAGCACAAGGGGGGAATGGCTTTAGCATGAAAGGGTAGACTTGGATTAGATGTTAGGAAAATATTCTTCCCTGTGAGAGTGCTGAGGCGCTGGCACAGGGTGCCCAGAGAAACTGTGGCTGCCCCATCCCTGGCAGTGTTCAAGGCCAGGTTGGA
>JANHGB010045400.1:0-22129 GCA_026283785.1 Coracopsis vasa | reverse complement strand
CTCTGCCACATGCTTCATTACTTTCAGGAGTTATTTGCAGAGAGGGTGCCTTCAAGAGTGTCACACATCAGAAGTTAGTGAATTTTGACTGGGTTCTTTGTGAGTTTTCAGTCCAGGAAAGTGACAATATAATGGAAAATATAAATCACACACAAGACTCCACAGCCTGTTTGCTCCATCCATACAGGGACCTTTTCAGCACTCAGAAACAGCTGTGTAAAGCAATGAACACACTGCTACATCTATGGCGCTGTTCAATCTGCTTTCATTAAGTTAGTTGAAAGGGATATAGAGCTATGATTCCCTGTACTTTGAAAACATTATGGCATTATCAAAAAAAGGCCCATCACAACACAGCACAACTCCTGTATGCCAGCTTTAGTTATCACCCTTTACTGTGAACCATTTGGAATAGTTTCTGTCTCAATGCAATACACCTTGATCATGCAGAACCAGTCTTACATACCTACAGTGTGTACACCACCTACAATGATACTTTTATTAAATACAGGGAAAATTACCAAAAAGTAATTTTTATTGGAGTCCAGTGTATGATACAGTATTAGCTTAGAAAAATCTTGTATAGATGTAGTTGTGTACTGTTTGTATACATAAAATGTTTAATCAGTGCCTTTGAGCAACATATCACAAGGCTCTATTCTCCCCCGTACTTCTAGTGACCATTTATTGCAAGACCATTGAAATCCACCATATTTGATCCTCATCTTCAACATTACAGAAAGGGGACAATGACATGTAGTAAAAGATGGTGTACTTGGCTTTTCATGGGCATATGGAAAACGACACACAACCACTTGCAGTTAAAGAGCTGTACTATGCACAGAATATAAGATTTGTTTGAATAATACTTTAGAAGCCACTGAGTGACTTTATAATGAACTATTAGGCATGTACCCTCATACCCATATTTTCAGGTATATCATAATGATTTATTCTCAGAGAGCTTTGGATGCAATGTAAAACTAACTCTGTTAATGCTTAGATGGGCAATCTGTATGACATCCTTGACAAATGAGCCCATCAGGTAGACACATGGAAGATGTAAATGTGTCAAGCAATTCCAAAAAGCCTCCGTTGCTTCCATTTATATAAAAGAAATAAGAAAATATTCCTCTCTGCGTTAGCACACTTATTTTTTTCAGCTCAATATAATGGCATAATCAGTCCATTACATAATTACATATCTAGACAATTCTATAAATGCATGCTATTTATAAGACAGAATATAGTAGCTTTCCATTCCACCATACGATTTATTTTATAGTTCTTTCACCTTGACATATTTGGCTCTTTTTCATTTTGTGCAGACTACAACAGTGCTAATGACAGCATGATTTTCATAATGCTAATATAAAAATATATGTCTGTACAGTGACTTTAGTCTGGTTTCTTTCTCTCTGGAGACAACATCAAAGGCATATATGGAGATATCCACAAATAGCAGATTATTAATATGCTAACCATTTAATTCCTGTTTTTCAAAAACAAGGAATCACCGTGTTCTCAGAAAGAAATATCGAGAAGCCACTGAAAAGTGAAGTCTTGTACAGGTAACCTAATAAATAAATGTTTATTTACCTGGAGACCGCTTGGTTTCTATCCGGCATGCTTTCAAGAGGTGATAATACGGATGAAAAAAATACTGTTGTTTTACAGAAAATCCATATAGAATGTGGCCAAGGATTTAACTGAGTGGCATGTATTTCGTACTAAGCTTGGGAAGACTAAAGTCAGATTGGTGCAATTTAAAAAACAAAAATAATAATCCAGCAACATCTTAAATTCAGAAGCAGCACAGATTCAGTCACAAAATGCATCAGCTGAGGCAAAAACTCCTGCGACTAAGACCCAGCTCAGCTGTCTCTGAGTTTCCAATATAGGTATTCTGACGTCGAACTGTGTCTTTTGGGTTAAACGTTGGGCTCTTCAGCCTCCACAGACTAAGGAGCAGGAAAAAAGTATGCCATATCTGTTGTGCTCCTCCTTAGGAAACTGTGAAAAAATTCACACCCTCTTTTATTACAGTGTGCTCCCACTGACTTGCTGAGGACAAGGCTACTTAGAGTAGCAGCTCAAAACTGTTGTTGTTAACAAAATATCAAATGTGGAGCTTATTACAGCAACTAAACTAAAAGATTCCATTTTAATACAAAAGAGAAAATATAGTTATGGAATTGTGTTCTTTTAAAACAATTTGGTTCTGAGCTGACACTTTATCTGGCAAGTTTCAGCCTAAAGCTCATTTTTACAGTGTAGTAATAAACCCTTGGAAATGGAAATTCTGACATATCCTTGGCTATGACAGCTCTAACAGGAACTTCTACGATAGCCTGCAAAACCAATGATTCTAACTAAAATTCCTGTTTATTTTTTATGTGTAGGTTATGACTGCTGTGTATGACTGAAATAGATTAAACTTCTGAACTATACTATACCAAAAAAATAAAGTATGCAATCTTCAAAATATTATTCACAACATAGTATTTATACACTTAACATGTTAATATTTCAGTCTATTTCAGACTTTCTTTAAACACGGATGTGTCTGTTCCTCCTCTTAATAAACTTTTTAATGAAGCCCATTCAATTTTTATATTATTATTTTATCAGACAGCCTGTAAGCCTATTAGAGCATGTGTACAGATCAGGAAAACCCAGTCCTGACCATGCACACACAAACACTCATGTTGCTAACTCCATATAAGCAGTCATCTTTCTAGTACTTTCATTATTCAAAGGCTTTTTGCCATTCAAATGCATTTGAGTGCTTTGCTTGACTGTATCTTGTGACAGTGGCAAAAATTAAGGTGAAAAAGGATGAATAAGGACAGTGGTTTAATGGATATATCTACTTCATTTGGAGGACAGTGACATACTGATAGTTTCAGTCATGTTCTGGTTTTAACATTAAAAATACAGAACATAAGGTTTATCACAGAAATGACTGAAATGCTAAAAACATCCATAGGTATAAAACCTTCCTTCTTCTCACTAACTGAATCAAATTCAGGACAAAATTAGATTTAGAATATCTGTATTTTTCTTCTTTTTAATTAAGAAAATTTACATTAATCTGTTTACACATTAGAATCCGTACTTTAACACAAAATGGTAACTAGGTAACTGTTTTTATCTCAGCATCTCCATAAGAATGTCTGCCTGATTTACCATGGAATGTCTGTCCATATGAATTCTGTCCTGAATCAAGGACAGAAATAAAACTTTACAGAATTAATTTGAGCAAATATATCTGTATGCAAAGAGAGAGTGCACTTATACCAAATGCATATATACCATTCATACAGATTGGTACATATGTTTCACAGTTTTAGGATCTTGGTTCTGCATTCGGTTGAAACCTATTCTTATGAGGTCAAAGGCAATTTTTAACTATTATTTTTGAGTTAGAAATTACTTTGGTTAATTATTTTAATTTCAGCATTAAGACCTTCCTATTTAAAGTGAATAAAACCGCAGAATCTATTCCCTCATCTCCATTTGTCTGGATTAGACAAAGATGGAAAAGAGCCCAGTACAGGAAATGACTGATAGGTAAGTCAGCTGTGATTCAACCATACAATCTAGAAATACTTCAATTATAACTTTCCCTAAGAAAGAATTGAACTGAAATGAAGAACTGGGACTAGATAAATTTTCCAGAGCTCTCAGAATGTGTTGGAAGACCATGAAGTCGTGCCACAAGTTGGTACCCAAGCCACTTTTTGAGGAAGGCACCATGTGTGCTGGGAGTAGTGCAGCTCCCTTACTAAGGCATCTTGCTTCAGCCTTTTAGCAAAGCAAGAAGGGTCATGCAGCCTGCAAAATTGGCATTGCTGGGCCACCTGCTGCTGCTGCCAGAATTATCCTGTTCGGAACAGCAATTCAGTTCAAACAGCACAGAATGCTACTGTACCATGTAGGAGTCTTCATGCTTGAGCAGGTCTGGCTGGGTTTAAATGCACTCTGCTTTCCATATTGCAAAAAATCTGCTATATTCATCTGGCCTTTCTTCTGTGTCTTGATTTTTAAGTAGTTTCAAAATGGCAATAAAGAATGTTTCATGAAATGCGAAAATAAGAAATAATTAAAGGCAAAAGTCTAGTCCTTGGTTTTTTATTTTTATTACTGATTATGACTATTTTTCTAAGCTATTAATAAACACCAAAAGATAAATGTATGAGCATACACACAGTCACACAAGCTTATTAAAAAATGCAGGTTTTGAGAAGAAACGCAATCAATTTTAGGTCAATTCAGATGGCAGTTCTCTAAGTAATGTTAAGTGAGAATGTTTTCAAAATGCAATTCAAATGGACATTCTATGTATTCAATTACTTTCAAACAGTTGCAAGCTTCTATAATTTTTTATTATGTTCCAGTGTGCACATGCTGTACACCCTTCATATGAATATTTTATACAGTCCAAACTTTGAACAATGAGTACAGGTATTATTTTTGCTTCACTTCAAACACTTCAAAATTCAGAAAAATGTCAAATGTAATTTAAAGTATAAAAATAAATCTCAGACCAAGGTGGAATTATCGTAGTTGCATGACTTATTTTAATGGAGTGAGAACTTCCCTCCATGTTTCTTTAAAGGGTATAGGTTAGCATTCTTAAAATCACTGGTAGGCTTTGAAATGCCGACCTATTCATTATCAATATTATTGAAGAATCTGAAGTATGAAGTATTCTATGATTCTAAGTACGCTGACACACACTTTAAGAACAAAATAATATAATAATGCTTGTCTTAATTTGTTTAACTACTAGTCCATAATTCTGTATGCATACACACCAGAACTCCAATATTTTAAAAATTCAAAACTTCAGAAGCTCACCAAAAGAAATAGGCCCTGATTTTTCTTCTGGGAAATTCAAACAAGGTTTTGCATAGAATTAAATGGAAAGTTTCAATCACTTATTCAAAGGTATGTTTAGCAGGGCTGAGAAAAAGGAGGATGAGAAATCGTTTTGAAGTTTTAAAGTAAATACCTGACAAAGCCAACTAGTGAAAAATACAGTTCAAAAACATCTGTGCATGGTAGTCTCTGCATTTACTTCATAAAAGTGGAATGCATATCGTATCTGAGCAGTGAAAATGTATTTTTCAATTGAAGATCTGCGACAAGATCCTCAGCTTGTATAAATCAGTCTAGTTCCATTGCTGTCATAAAACTCGTGGATTTACACCACCTAATATTCTGGCATGAAACATTTTGTAGCTAGGGAAATCTGCAATGGTTTTGTAGAAGTATTGGAAAAAGGAAATATTTTCTTATTAAAAAAAATAATAATTCCTTATACCTGCCTCAGCCAAGATTTCATGAGACAGCCAAAACCAAGCCTTGGAAAGTTCAGTGAAATTAATTACGCTATCATGAGATAGCTTAAACCTTCTTGCTTTAAGCTTATGAAATGAAATATAATTCATAGATATCGACTTTCGGCAAATTCTCGTTAGATCTCAAATACAAAAGTTTTTATGTCCTTATGCATAACTATTAAACCTATATTTTTCTCTCTTGTTTTGTCTTCATAGTGTATATGCAAAATATGAGACTTTTTCTAGCTCTATATTTTAGCACTGAAGACAGAGATCATCATAGCAAAAGTAAAGCTGTAGTCATTTGTTTTCATAACCTGCTGTATCAGGCTTGCCTCTGCCGGCAAGATCTCCAACAGGTATGAGTCAGATGAAAGATAATCAAGATTTAGTGTAATACTTAGTTAAAACTTATTACTTTTTTTACTGGATTTATACTTGAAACAGGTGATTGATACCAAAATTGGAGTTCTCTGGAGCTAGAAGAATCAGTGTTTCCTACCTTACAAAAAAACCCCAATGAATCAACAGAAGTTCTCCAAAAAGCGTAAAATAACAGACCTACCTAGCAAAGGCAGGGTTAAAAACCCCTACATATTTGGAACCCAAGGGGGCTGTAATGGTTTAACCCCAGCCAGCAACTAAGCACCATCCAGCCACTCACTCAGTACCCTAGAGGGATGTGAAAGATAATCAGAAGAGGAAAAGTGAGAAAACTTGTGGGTTGAAGGAAAGCCAGTTTACTAAGTAAAGCAAAAGTCTCACATGCAAGCAAAGCAAAACAAGGAATTAATTGACCACTTCCCATCAGCAGGTAGGTGTTCAGCCATCTCCAGGAAAGCAGAGCTCCTTCACATAGAATAGTTACTTGGGAAGACAAATGCCATCACTCTGAATGTGTCATTCCCCCCCACTTCCTTCTTCTTTCCCAGCTTTGCATGCTGAGCATGACACCATATGCTATGGGATATCCCTGTGATCAGTTGGGGTCAGCTGTCATGGCTGCGTGTCCTCCCAGCTTCTTGTGCACCCCCAGCCTACTCACTGAGGGGTGGTGTGAGGAGCAGAAAATGCCTTGACTCTGTGTAAGCACTGCTCAGCAGTAAATAAAACATCCCTGTGTTATCAACACTGTTTTCAGCATGAACCCAAACCATAACCCCTTACCAGCTAACATGAAGAAAATCAATTCTACCCCAGCCAAAACCAGCAGAGGGGCATATATACTTGGAGAGAAATAGAGGTAAGTTGATGTGAAAGAGAGAAAGAGCAAGTGCATGGTGCTGTAGGAGCTTACTTAAAGATCAGATCGTGCCAGACAACACAAGACGTAGAAAAGTTTGATGGAACAGGACAGAAAGCATGGACTGAAGAAGAAAGATCCTGAATCACCTAAGAGGTTTGTGCCCAAAAGATCAAATTGAAAGAAACACAAGGAAACAACATTTTCCATGATTATCACTTTTAGTCAAGGTCTAAATAAGTTAGTGATCTAGCCTACATTCACTCTTACTGAATTCAACAGTACATCACTGGGAGTGGGATGCTGCTATTCAAAGCAAGCCTGTTGAATCACTCTCTTCATCTTAAATTGAAGGTTATTTCTTTAACCATCACCTCACCAAAGGATGTCAAAATTTATTTTCTTCTTCTCAAAAGTAAGTTAAAAGAAAGAGAACAGAGAAGCAGGGCCCTGTGTGCTGCAGGAGAAACTCGGGTTATGGCAGAAAAAAACCAAAAACTGGATGCGATGTTTGGCTCTAGAATACTTAACATATTGGTGCAAGCAAAATTAGCCACTGCAGACAGAACAAACAATGTGTTACCTGACAGGTAGAAATTGGTTTTGTTTATTTCCTGCTGTCCAGAGCTATCTGATATAATAATCTCAAAAAGTAAACCATATACTTGAGTTTTCAAACATGTACTAAAAGATCACAATTAAACTGGACATGCCAAATTCATCACTGATGTAATCAATAAAAATGAAGTACTTTCATAGCAAAGTCAGCATAACTACTACAGCAGAGGGCTCTGAGTCTGCAGTTGATGATAGATTTCTGCCCAGTTCTTTTACCTAACAAGGGGAACACCTTAATTTTGGCTGTTTGGCCACCCAGGTGAGACTTCCAGAAAGGAAACCTGGATGAATCATGAAGTTCATACAAGACAGGACTTGCTTGCCATGCTTCATATAACCTCAGCCCTTTCCTGCTCCTCTACAGTGAAGACATGCAATCAACAGCAGTCAAAATTTGTCAAGGTTCCTTCAGGGAGAATACAGGTATAATGGGACTGGTGAAAGTAAGGCAGAGTCAAGGAAGACAAGATGGAAAAGGAAGTAGGCACCATATCCTTTATTTCATCATCAAATACTTTGCCCCATATTGAAAAAAAAATAAATCTCTGAAATATGAGAAAAATTAGCAACTCCTATGATTTTAATAGGTGTTTCAGATTGAAATATAGGAAATCCAGTACATCTAAAAAGCATATTAAGTGCTGGCACTGCATGCTGCATCCTGAGGGCATCATGTTTAAATATTATTTTTGTGATTGCCCACTTGGGGTGTGATATAGAGATAACAGTAACACTGCTGCCAATCTCACTGTTGCTGAAGATTATAATAAGTACCTTTGGTCACTGCAACACAAGTAATTTCTTCTCTTTCATTCAGCTGCGAATATGTCAATTCAAGTAGCTAATCAAAGAAATCATGATTCCAGACTTGCTTAATGAGTGATAACAGATGACATCCACTTAAGGGAAGTCTGGATGATTTAAATTCTATTAGCTTATGATCTTGCACTCAGATAAAATTAATCCACAATAAGCCAGCAAATCAGTCATTCAAGAGTATTTCACTTCCTGACTTGTCAGAAATGAGTATGCCAGAAGGAAAGGTAAAAGTATGTGGAATAGGCTACTGGCCCCCTGAGGTCTGTACATGCTAGCTTCCAGAGGCTATTGAACTTCACTTTGCCCAACACTTGTGATTACAGCAGAAAACCAAGGATAATCCTTGGACATCATTACAGATTTAAAAATTACTTTGCTATTTGGCTGATGCACCCTTTCCATTCGGTATTTTTTTCTACCTGAAAAGAAAAAATATTGTTGTATAGGGTTTCCAAAGTAGTTTAAGTATAAATTTGCATATCAGAAGCCTTCGCAAGTATATTCCAGCAAAATGTAAATATAACTAAGAGAGGATCATAAAAATAAGATTTGAAATACACCTATTTACTAGTTAATATTTCTCCTACAAGGGAGAAATTGCCTGTGTGGCCTATTTTGAGCTGTTTTGAGTAGCTGCTATTCATATTTCATATCTGTATAATCATACAGTATGAAAATGAGACCTCATGACAAACACTGTCCCATAATTAATTTCAAAGTTTTGGTATTTGAACACTGAATATGAAAGACTGAAAGAATTTATGCTGAACTTTCATGTCAGTGTAATCATTCCACTGTGGAGATGGCCAAGGGAAATTATTGTCTTCTTTAGACATCCTCAGGAATAGACCAGTTCAGCAATTGTGTGTGTTCACTCAGTACCCACTTTTCAGAGCAATACTAAAGGCACTGTAGACTACACTGACATTAGAAACCCCTACTCACCTGAAATTTGCAGCCATGAATGGATGCTGTCAAAAAGCAACTTGCAGACACAACCCCTCTCACTAGTCTGCTGGTTGCTTGGGCTCTCTGTTAATCTTTACAAGTATTTTAAAAGGTAAAAACGTCCTTTAATGCAATTCCACAAGGCAAGACTAACAAAAGAAGTTACTTTTAATTTTTCTACAGACAGGAATAAAGGAACAATGGAGAATAGAAACTGACGCGTTTGTAAGGTAGGTAGACGATTTCAATCAAATATGTGGATCATACACCCTGTCTTTTAAAGTTTGTGGATTCCTTGAGTACTGCTACCCTGACTAGGTGCACTCAGGAGGCACTGAGGGCAATTTTTTTCTGTAACTGAAAGTGTATCCCTATTAAGTTCAAGCTAATCATGCTATCACAATTTAGGAATTTATCAACCCAGTTCCAGATGACATGACACTGAAACTATATGACACATGAAATTATTTTCTGCCAGCTCCTTAGCCATTGTAGTTCACCTGGAATATTAGCTTAAACCAAAAATGATTGAGAGCTGCCTCAGTACTAAACTGACTGCAGAGTCAGTGCACTGTCACTTCTGCTGCTGCAAGAGCCAGCAGCAGCAGAAAGGTGGAAACTGATGGTACTAACCCCATGCGAACTTTCCTGCATGACCAGACAGCAGTGGCTTGCCCTTCTGCAGTCATTTTCTTTTCTCCCAGTAGGCAGATATATTTTTTTTCTTTTGGCTATTTAAAATGTGACGATCACAAAGGAATTTTTGCCATCTATATTTAGATGTCTTAACAAATGCATGATTTTCAGCAGTTCTTACTACCTGTATTGCTCATACTAGTCAGTAACATGTTCCAAATTGGAAATGTGAGTGTGTGATAGTAATTTTAAAACTATAAATATCAAAATTACTCAGAAGCTTTTCTCCTTTTCGCAAGTAACCTCGGATCAAATAGTTCATCTCGTTTCCTCCATCGACATCCTTTGATTTACCTAAGCACCTTTCCAAGTTGGAAGATTCACTAATTATTTGCTTTATCAGCGTTATATACAGGATAAAAAGCCTTCAGAATGGTATTTCAAACTTTACCTGTTAAGTAAAAGACATGCTATGTTTTCAGGTTTTTTAACCAAGGCCTCAGTCATTCTAAAACTGCTGTGTTTTGGGTTTTCAAATAGCCTTAACTTTTCCTTGCAATTCTAATTTGAAGTTTAGATGTATCATTATCTCATTTAGGTAAATGAAATAAAGCAAATTAATATACCCCAGGATTTAGTGGCTTGTTACGACTTGTTTACTAAGAGCCAAAACTAAGTCACATATATTCTGGTTTAAGTAACTAAAAAGATGTAACTCAAGATAAGATGCATGCATTAATAGTAAATAAATATATCCTTAGTAAGTATTTATTGCTATGCAATAAACCATTAATGCTGGATGTGCTCAGTGGAATCTTTTTTTGCTTTATTCACACGAAGAGACAAACAGTCTGATTCCAACTTCGGATACAACCAGGTTAAAACCAGTGCACAGTGGATAAGAATCAACATTTTTCTCCTGCTTACAGTAATTACTCCCATAAGAAGCTTGCATAAGATGAATAAATGGATCTCTATACAGCTGAACATGACCACGCTTCCTCAGGTACTCAAGGAGAGGCTGCAAGCTACAGAAAAGTAACCTTTAGTGAAGACCTCCAGAATACATACATTTATTGAAAAATATCTATCCACTGCTCACCCTACCTCCCCCAAAAAAGTGCCCTGAGAATTTCTACTTCCAATCATATGTGTAAATAGTCTTTATAGCAATATTTTTCAGAGACCAGACTCCTGTCTTGGATTTTGCTCCCTGAAAAGCATCAGGCCATTTTAATATGTTGCAGCAATCATGGAGATAATTAATATAACAGTATGCAGAATAACCTTAATGTCATTGTAGTAAGGATTATTTTTCTATGTCCTCACTGTTGGTTGAGATCAAATATTGACTTGTATGGAATATACCTCTACAAACAATGAAAGCTGACAGCTTCAGTAATGAAATACTGTCATCAAAATGCTACGAGTAAATTTCCTAATGATTTTACTGTGATGTCTCAGGTAACTACTTTTTAGATCTAATGACTTTTAAAGTTAGCTACAGCTTTGTCAGATGATTTCCTGCCTTTGAAAGCACAATTTTTTCATCTATATTTTACTATTTTTTTCCTATGTATTTATGTGTATTATAGGTGTTCATTACACCAGTACTTCTCTGTGATAACACAGGCCATACAGCTTGCGATGGATATACACAAATCAAGACAGAAAACACAGACAGAGCAACACACCTCGTGACTTTTTCCTCTGATGAGGAGATCATTTTGATTTCAATTATCAACATATAGACTGGTACTCAGCATTGTCATGTAAGTCACACATCATCTGTGGTTTCCCAGATACTATGGATATTGAAATAATAGCAATCTGTGGATGGGTGAAACTATTGTTCTACCACTGGATAAGACAAGCCACGAGAACATACAGCAGCCAAAGCTGATACTAAACATCACCATGTTATATTGGAAGTACCATGAATTAGAAACTAAAGGCAGGAAGAGAACAATTGCAAAGATAAAGCATTAGTGCATAACTGCAGACAGAAAAGCAGGATCCCTTAAAGCTACCGAAAGGAAGCTAGTTTACACCGGTCTGATAAAAAAGAGGCCATGGTTGACAGTTACAGCACTGTCTTAAAAGGAACATAGGTAAGAGGCCTGAAGTAAGATTTAGTTTCATTCACTTTGTCAGGCTCCCTAGAGGGCAGTGGTGTAGCTGAGCTATGAGATACGGCTCTAGATCAAGAGGATTTCCGTTTGTTCAGACCATGAGTAGCCAAGTTACTTTGTACCTCTAAGGTCTGACTTTACAGGTGCTTTTGTTGTTTGGTGCTTAAAACATATTTTAGAATCATAGAATATACATACCAGAAGGATCTCTGAAGGTGCTCTGGGAGCGTTTTCCTGCCAGATGGAGATAGCTAGTATACTAATTTTAAAATCCTAAATAATTTAGATATTAATTATTTGTGTTTGACCCATTTGAAGGAATAGGAAAGGTCAGAGGTTTGGGAAAAGGACAATATAACAGATAAGATGGGAAAGCATTGCTGTTGACAGTAATACTGTAGGGAAGCTGTCAAAACCAGAGATGACAGGAAAATAATAGCTTAAATCAACAGAGATGTAAAAAAAAAATTGTTTACTGGTTAATAACTGGGTACCTCAGGTAGAAAAGAGAAGGAAACCAAAGCAATCAGCAAGTCATGGGTACCAGCCTATAGGTGTTTCAGGTTCAAGGTAGAAAATTAACAAGCTCGCTAAAGTCCTGCCAATACATATTGAAGAGTAAAGGATAGATGGAGACTTAGGGTGGGAAGAGGAAGAAAGTGAAGCAATAGCTTGGAGCTGATATGCTTCAATCTTGAACCATCAGGTTGATTTTGTGTCACTATTAAAAAAGTGTCATGGTTTAAGTCCAGTCAGTAAACCAGCACTGTGAGTTAAAAATAGGCAGACATCTGGAGAACAAAATTTTAAAACCAAGGAAGTAAGGGTTTAAAACCAGATAATTGTGACAATGAAACATAACTGCTTTTTGATACTACAAGTGAATATGTAATAATTGAGGGGACACAGTAGCCAAAGTATATCAAGCTCTTAAGTAGGCTTACAAAAAGGTCTCTGAGCAGTATCTTGCAACATTAGTTCAGTAAGCACTGCTGGGTGAAGTAAGATTTCAAATGGACTGCAAACAAAGGATGCTGATAAGCAGCAATGTGTATAAACTTGGGGATCAGTAAGCAAGATATCTCAGAGGAAATTTTTAGGTATTTTCTTGTTTCACAACTTCCATGAACAAATGAAGAGCATTAAGAGCACTGTGATTACATTACTGCATGATAGTGACTATTTCGTAAGCATGCAAATATATTAAGCTCTAAGGAATGTATCAATGCAAGCTAAAGGATACCAGACAGCTGTGCAAAACAGGGCCATAGCCAGGATCGGAGTACGTTGAATTCATTCTCCCATCTGGACACAAGCAAGGAGCCCATGTAACTCTGAGACAAGCTATTCATGCAGTGCAACCCACCTTCTGGAAGTACTCCAAAAGGCATCTTCTTGTACATCTGATAATTTTGTTCACAGTCACTGACCCATACTGACAGGCATGAAGAAGAGCAGACGGCATTAAGTCCTTTGGGACATGGTGGCTGTGCTCACAGATCTTTGTGGCTTTACAATGCTTCTCATGTCTTGTAACCCATAGAACTTCCAAATGACCATCTTCAAAGGGGAACCGATACTGTATCTTATGAGAGCTTATTTAGCACAAATAGAACAATGAACAAATGAAGAGCAAGGAATGAAGAAACACAAACACGCAGAAATTTATTTGAAAAGCAAAATTAAATGAAGGCTTAGGTTCTCCATTCTAAAGTGCCAATGAACATGTATAAGTTCAAAGTTTGGTACAGCTGATCGTGGTATTTAAAATACTCAGATATGCATGTTTGCTGGATTGTGCCATCCATGACTGTGAGAAAAATAAAACATACCATTCAAGGAAATGTATTGATATAGAAATTTTAATGATGAAAGAGATTTATAAAGGTAACAAATCAAAGCTATAACCTGCCCAAAGCTTACCTGTAATAATAAAATACTCTCTCCTAGCTTCGCTTTGCTAATTAGCTAAATACATGTCAAGGCTGATTAATAAGCAATTGATTATAGTTTGCTGTTAACCTGGGAATAAAGATTAAGAAGCAATCCTGAGTTAAATGCAGAGGTACAAAGATTTTGCAACAGAGACTCTGTGCACACGGACATATGATGTGAGTAAGAATTGTAATAAGGATATGATAGCCTCAGGATTTGGGGGGGCACCTTTTTCTGTATGTGGTTAGTTTAAGCATAAGGCAGATAATGCACCCTTCCTTCACAACTTTGAGTTACCACCCTAGAAAGCTTCTCTTATTATTGTGTTCAAAATTTCCCATTGTTCTAAAAACCTAAAACTGGCTTTGTCTGGAGAATAAAATGAGAAGAAAAATACCTGTCATTCTTTCAGAAAAGGGAGAAAAACAGTGAAAAAAAACCCAACAAACTAGAGTGATATAAATGGGCTTCTCTATACATGTACTTAGCACTAGGAAGAAACCCTACTGCCAATTATCCATAACTTTTTATCTGGCATAGTTTTCAAGTCTCAGAAGCAAATGACTTGTGAAACCCAGAACAGAGTCCAGTACAGCTGGATGAAGACATAGAAGCTATACTATGGAGACAAAATCTACATTGGCAGGGAGATAAGCTAGAATACGCAAACTTTTTTCCTCTTTGCTAATTCCCATGTCTTTGACAGAGACACTTTGAGATTCCCTAGGCAACTATTCTGTATGATGCCAGGAAATTAAACAATCTCCATTCAAGAGTAGGTTCCACTGCTGAAGCAATCAGAAAGACGTCATCCAATTCAGTGAAGTAACTTAATTTCCAAAACACAGGATCCAGCTCTATTTCTTGACTTTTCCTCCTTTTCCATATTCTTTTGAGCTCTTTACACTGTGTTCTTTCAATACTGGTAAGTAAATTATTTTTTCTTCTTCCATCCATCACATATAATTTTGGATTTATTCAGTTTGCCAAAACAACACAGTCACCATTTTCTGGTGATGTGGAAAAGCATCTTGAAATTAAACACATCCTGCAGCAGCAAAATGTTTCTCTGCCAAATTATACATACAGCTCTAATTTTAGAGATCAGTGTCATTCTCACTCCAATTGGTCTGTCAAAACTAAAACAATAATTTGGTGTTTTTATTATATGTTATTCTACTACAGAATACCAGGGCTTTCAGAAAGACGTTTTTCCTCACCAGACAGAAACTGTATAGAGTCAGTCATTGACAATTGGGAGAATGTGATCTGATGACATTATTCAGTGAGTGAGTCAGTGCATCTACTCAGGCATGAGAAAGAAAGGAACTTTGTCTTAATGTGCTATGTACTGTCATGGGATTATCAAAGGAAATACAAGTGGGTGACAATGTGCAGCTACATTAAAGCCCACAGCACTCAAGCTCCTCAGTACTGTGCCCTGTGAGCAGAAGCAAAATGTAAGAAACCTTTGGAGCACCAGCAACATGTGGCATAGCTTGCATAAACTGTAGTACAAGCCTCTGTGAATGCAAATCTCTGTGGCAAAACTGCAGCTGTTCTCGCCCCATGAAATGAAGTCTAACTGCAAAGCTGGAAGTCCACTTCATACTAGGATTCAAATCTTTCTGCTGTTGAATGTTTTATTGTGTTGGGTTTTTTTACTTAAGGACCCTCTTAAGGAGTGGGAGTTTTTATGATAACAAGAAATATCAGCATTCGGTCTTTTATTAATCTGAAATGAATCAAATGTCATAATAATAATTTATATTACTTTAAAGGCATATTTTTTCAAATGTACTGAGAAGGACATACTGAGAAATGAATTCATTAAAATATAGAACAATTTCAAACATCCAACAAGATAAGGTGCGATGTTTTATAAGTGTGGAGTGTGCTCAGGCACAGGAGGTTACTTTTTTCCAAAAATGCCTTTAAAAGAAATTTTCTATTGAAGTTTCACAAGAGTGAACAAATACAGTTCTCTCTCAACTACACTAGACTATCAGGGAATATTCAATAATATATTATTGCTCGTTTTGCCAACTGTGAGTTCTTGCTGTTGTTAAATTAAGTAGGCTGAGGAGCAGAACTCTAGTAAATGTCTGCTGCATCATGTCATTTTGAAAGAAGATGGTGACTTCTTTCACCATCAAAGTAAAAGGGAGAAGGGAAGGGGGAGAGACAGGAGGGAAGAGGCGGGGTGCTGAATATCAATCCTCCCATGCCTCTGCCTTGTGTTTCTCTTTTCCCTACATTTATAAGGTCTTTCCTCAAAACCAGGTTTTATCATGAAGGATTAAATAGCATTTCCCTGTATAATTGTACCCAAAAATCCTCCCCCCTTTTATTTTTAAATAAAACAAATAATAAAAAAGTTTAGATATAATATTATGTCAAATGGATGTTGCAAGTTGAAGTGATCCTGTCTCTTTGTGGTTTGTTTTATCATGAGTCTCACAAAATACATTTGCAATACAGCCATTATGGAAACACCCTGAATGGTAAAATGGAAGGATTACTTTAGTCAGCTTTCAGCCAGGTTTCCAACTTTCACAGTTGCTGAAATACACTTGAAAATCCGGCCAAAGATCCTAGAAAGAGAAATGAAGGAAAATAACTGCAAATTAAATTGCTTGGCATGGAAATTTCTAATTCTTTAATTTGAAACTGAGTGACTGACCAACTGACTGTGATTGGCAGTTCTGAAAGAGGCTCTACATCTAAGAACTGTGTAGTTCCCATATGATTTAAGGCACTGCAAGCACATAGTGGTTCTTCTGGGCCACTGTTTTACACTAATAGCAGATGGCTCAAGGAAAGAAAATTACCATTTCCAGAAAAGGACTGGAGCTTGTTTAGAGGAGGCAAGCTCTGAAGAGCTTGCAGAGGCACTGCAGAAAGGGGATCACAAAAGGAAGACACTTTGCAGCTGCTAAAGACCAGCCAAGATATCTGCCAGTCTGAGAGATAAGACACTATGCCCTGGATATTTTGGGATATATCTAAACAGCATAACATAGTTGGGTTGCTTTTTCTGCTGTCTCCAAGCTCCAGACTTGAAAGAAGTTACTTGCATGCCATATAAACATTTATAGTGACACTGATGTGAAAAGGAAAGCTTAAAGTGCAAAACGGAAAAAAAAGAAAAAACAAGAAAAAAATCAGCCTCCTGAAGTGTATCAGACTCAACATTCATGTGTTGACAAAGAGTTAGCTATTCATAATTTAACAATAATACTGTAAGCATTGTGTATTATTTAACTGCAACAAAGGGAAAAGATAAAGATATTTCTTTCTTGTTTGGCATATTCCGAGGGAGGAGGGCAGAGTCGTTATGTACTTGAATTGTACAATATTTACTGAATTTAAATTACATTTTGCACACACTATGAAGATCTTTGTATACAAATAGTACAGTTATCAACCAGGAACTGTAAAGCAGATAATAATTTAGCTGTATTAACATATTTTGTATAGTGTTCAGGGAGTGATCTAATTTTAAGCTGTGTGTGTTTTATTAATCATTGAATGATTGGTTCATAAGCGTTTAATTTCAAATGTTACTGATTTGCAATATGTGTGTTTCAAGTTTAGTGTTTGGCTACATTCACTTTCCTTTCTGTCATTATCTGCTGATTAGTTTATCTATAATTGAAGTCAATAAAATTTCCTTAATGTACTGTGCTGCTGTGTATCATAAAGTACTGGTTGTAATCATGGAACTACTTCAGTGCTTTGGAATCATAAGAATATGTAGGAGGTGCCCTGATGCTCTCTTTCTTACTGCATAAAGAGTTAAATACACAAAACATTCATTAGTAGCACAATTTTACCTTAAATCATAATCACTAGGTGTAACGGCACACCATTACGTGAAATTCTGGTTTAGTCGCAGAATCAATGTCTAGTCATCAGCTGGAATAAACGGGCCACTTTTAAGCAATATTCACACATATTATTGTAGGGAGATCCTTGTTCAAATAGGAGAGCAAAGGGTCATGTGGTTGCTGTGTCAGCTGTAGCTTCCAGAGAATCTGACTTATGCACCTTTTGGCCATGGAACTCTGTGCCAGCATGTCAGAGAGGCCTTCAAAGCACTGAGTATCTCAAAAATTATTCAGTAAAGCATGAAGCAAACCACATGCTAAAGAATTTTGCTTCATCAAGGTCTTAATTTTCCCATGTCAAATCAGCACAGTCCTACAAGTATTGTCAATGAAGTTCTCTACTTCACATACCTAAGCTTTCTTTCCCAGGCTTTCAATGGCTATGGTACCAGAAATATGATTTAGAACAGCAAGCTGATCAAAATAAGTGTTCAACTAGCTACAAGAAATGGAGCAGTCAAGGGGAGGGACAGTCATCCTCTGCTTTGCACTCACTAGACCACATCTACAGTATTGCACCCTGTTTTGGACCCCATTATAACACCATGACCCTGTGTAAGCACTGCTCAGCAGTAATAAAAACATCCCTGTGTTATCAACACTGTTTCCACCACAAATCCAAAACATAACCCCATACCAGCTAACATGAGGAAAATTAACCCACCCAAAGCCAGTACACTTCCACATAAGCATACAAGCTGCTGTGAATGCTACACTGACTTAGAACTATGTCAGTGTACTTTCTGCAAATAGCAAAAGGCACAAATTCATACCAGAAAGTTGCTTGCAGGTTTGGTACTGGTTCAGGGAGCTGTCTTAGCCAAATACTTTCCTGTTAGATTATATAAAAATCATACGGATTGCTTGAACAAATATTTTTAAAACCCAGTAGAAGGAAATGAATTGTTCATATCAGATCCACAGCTGAGTCACATTTTGTTTCTGTAGCATATTCTTCTATATGATGAACCATATTCTTCTATACGATGAAGTCTGAATTTTCATCAGAAAGTTTAGCTAGTAGTGCTGTTTGAGGAAAAGAAGACAAATCTTATTGTACCACTACGATCTTCTTTTCATGAACCTATGCAAAGACAGTAACATTTCTGTCAGTTTGTCACGGTAAGAGATGTTGAAAGTATGTTACCATAATTATTCAATTTAAACACATTTTGGCTGCAACAGCTCCTTTCTGAGGCACTACATCAGAGACTTTCTGAACAGGCAATACCTGAGACTATTATGGATAAAATAACCAAAGCTAAAAGTAAATAGAATGGGTTGCAATTGACTAATATGAATTCACCTAGAAAAATGCTTATTTGTTGCTGCCTGTTCTTTAGTTTCAGTATGTCTTCAACTAGCAGAGTCAAGGTTTTGGTCTGGCCACACCACAGCTATTTTTGCACAAAAATATTTGCTCGTGAATATCCTATTCCATTCAACAAATTAGAATTGTCACTTCTGTTCTGCTTCCATTGATCACATACAAAGCAAGCATATATATAAAGAAATCAGATGCTCAGTTATTAACTAGTTAATGTGTCAACTAGTATTTAGTTCCCTGAACCTTTCTTTTGCCTTCCATGTAGATGGCAATATTTTCCAGTCCCTCTTCCTCTCATCTGGAATTTTCCCTGACCCCCATAACCTTCCAAAAGAGATGGATTGGCTTTGCAGTGACATCACCCAATCCTATTAGCACCCTTGGATGCATCCTGTAAAGTCCTAACAACGTATCTATAGACATTGCTGTAACCCACACAAATGGTCCCTAACTTGGCCCTTTTCTATCGCTGGCTCACTGGTATGCTTCATCATTGCTTCTTGGCACAGATATAGGCTGACCTTATCTATGAAGACTGAAAAAAGCGGGATGTTGAGTACTCCATTTTTCTCTCAGTTATCTGTAACTAATTTGCCAGCCTCATTCTGCAGCAGCTGGATGCTATGCCTGCTCTTCTTCCTGCTTGGGGGATTATTCCAGTCTTGTGCTTCAAGAGTTGCACACTCTGAATATATCCTAGCACAAAAAGCTCATTCATTATTTCTAAACAATCGGTTCAGTAGAGCACTACTCCTACTTGGCATACCCAGAAATTACATTAGGGCTCACGACACATTTCAAAAATCTCCCAAATTGTTTGTGCACCACTGTATTGCTTTCTGAAGACCCCCATGAGACTCAGGACTTGCAGATCTTGAGGATTTTCCAAATCATCATTAATCACTACATAGCTCTGAAGAGCTAGATAGAATTTTGATCTTTCCCAAAATAACTATTATCAAGAAAGAATATCTGGAAATGTCTAGCAGTGCTGAGCTGTGCTTAGCATGAGCACAATAAAAAGCCTGTAAAACATAAAGTCAGTTTCAAGAGTAGAGGAAGACAAGCAAGGCACATCCTTTATTCCTTTCTCCCTACCTCAGAAGTGGAACAGACACACAGAGGGCAGACCTTCACCATCTTGTACACTCTCACTGTAGAAGCACTGAGACTACTTGAAGACTGCACCTCACTGAGTGCTACCCTGTTTAAACCCTCAATAGTATCAAAACCTAATTCTTGGTAAATATTCTAAGTTTGTGTTTAATGCAGAACGAAACATGTGAGAGCAACAATTTGAATAATCTGCTCATTTTTAAGCAATGTTATGGTATTACCTGATGCTACATGACTCAAAGGATATGCAAATTTTAAAACATTTCCCAGGGAGATTTAGTTGTATTTTTAAGTGATGAGTCTTGCTTTAATTTCGATTGAAGTAATAGCAACATACCCACTGTAAACATCTATACTACCAACAGTGACATTTTCAATTTCCTATTACTTAGAGTAAAAATACCTGTTTAAACTTCTAATGATTGGAATCACATTTTATTCAGGAAATCCAGAGATTATTTTTCAGGAAAAATAAAAAACAAAATCAAACTCTTGGTGTTTTCCCAGAAAATTTAACTTAAGTTTTTTCAGTTTGCATCTTTTGTTCAATTTTCCTCAAATTCTATTTTATCACATACAACAGTATATCCAGTTGCATTTTAATCTTCTTTGTTTCTTCTTCACACCCCCTTCTTTGTATAATCTTAACTTTGGCAGTATCTCGTATCATTTTCTCCAGTCAAATAATATCCTTTTCTAAACCATCCAGTTTCTGCTTGCAAATCTCCTGAGTAATGCATAATAGGAGATTACACCACTTCTCAAAGCCAACTTACAGGCTTACCAAAATACTGCTGGAAGAACTTAGCATTCTTATTTTTATTTGTTTCCCAACAGAGGGCCAATTAGTTTTGGAAGCCTTCAGGATCTCATAATATGGGTAGGAGATTTTATGATTTATTTATAGATGCAGAAGGTTTCAATTAGATGGTAAGGGTGAAAGAGTCACAGTTGAGAATGTGGTGGTTTCTGCTCTAGTTACAGGCCTAAAATTCAACAATGAATCACCAGAGCAGAAAACTCACTATTTTCCTTTCTTATCAGACCTGTAGTCTTCTATGATGAGAGATTTTGTACTAAAATGGCATGCCAATGTCACTACTTATTTTCCACATATAAGAGAGCCACTGACACAACAAGTTCTAAAAAATATTTCAATGCTATAAAGCACTTGCATTTCCCATTTTCTGCTATTTTTTACACCTTTAGATACTTCAAGACAGAATTCTAAGAATTATACAATTTACCACTGGCTCTCGCTCTACTGCAGGGGTGTTAACCTCTGCTGCAGGACTAGTCAACCATTACAGAACACCAGTGATTTGAATTTCTTCTCCTGTTTCCACAATAACCAGTTTCTGGAATATCCTGACACTTCTGGCCCATGACATTTTCCAGCTGCTTCTTCAGGTCTAAGAATTACTGCAAAGACATTTCAAAAAGCTGTAATACTTCTGGAGAAACTGAACTTTTAATGTAGGAGCCACAGCAAAACATAAAGCAGCATTAACAAGGTAGGTGGCATGTGATCTCCAAGTAGAAAAGTTTTATCACTAGTATCATAAAGCAAACTGGTACTGTCACATTGCTCAGGTTATTGTCCACTAAATTATTGTGCACTCAGCTAAGACATACTACATGATTGAGAGTCACAGGTTAAAACCTACCCAAAAGCACAGCTGTCCTGGGTTCAGCAGTAACAGTCATTTTTCTCCTTCTTAGTAGCTGGTGCAGTGCTGTGTTTTTGACTTTCAGCCTGGGAACAGCGCTGACAACATCGATGTTTTTAGTTGCTGCTCAGTAATGTTTAGTCTGACCAAGGACTTTCTGAGCCTCATGTTCTGCCAGGGAGGAGGGAAAGCCAAGAGGAAGCAGAGACAGGACACCTGACCCAAAACTAACCAAAGAGGTATTCCATACCACAGCACGTCATGCTCACTATATAAACTGGGGGCAGTTACCCGGAAGGGTTAGATCACTGCTCAGGTTGGGCTGGGTATCGGTCGGTGAGTGGTGAGCGGTTGTAGTCCCTTCCCTTGTTATTTCCCTTATCATTATTATTATTGCTGGTAGCAGTAGTGGTTTTGTGTTATACCTTAGTTACTGGACTGTTCTTA